>JAOVVO010000499.1:0-61666 GCA_028564675.1 Onchocerca lupi
ATAATAATAATAAATAATAATAATAAATAATAATAATAAAATAATAATAATAAATAATAATAATAAATAATTAATAATAATAATAAAGAATAATGAACAGTAATAAATTATAACAAATAAATAATAAGTAATAATAAAGGATGCTGAATAATAATAACTAATAATAAGCAATAAATATTATATATATAATAAGCATATCTGTATAAAAATGATGGCCTATTCGAAAACAAGGTTCTATCAGAATTTGAAAGCAATCGGTGGAGAACTTCTTATGATTTCAATGGATACGTTATTTCAATTTAAGAGATTGCAATTCCCAATTTGATAGACGTTTGCATTCACGATCAACAAAGCTGAGAGACAATCCTTACAGCTGTGCGGTTTAAATCAATGGGTAAAATTTACGAAAAGAGGCAGTTCAAAACACAATCTAACAATAGAAGTTGGAGAGATAATCCTTAAATTGCTTGAACGAAACATTTGATTATACACTATCCTGACCTCGACGTTTGTGCAACGCAACTACATTCCCCACAAATCAAAAAATAAACGAATCACATTTCTCACAACGCAAAAAATAAACGAAAAGCTTGAATTGCTCACCTTAATTATTTAAAAGCATTTGCCCATTGGAATGCTACGCGTATAAAAATTTGAAATCAATCGATGAATATTTAAAAACATGCGCATATTCGATTGCAACTTTGTGTCGGAATTTCAAAGCAATAAATAGGTTAAGGACTTTCCGATATTTAAGATTTTGAATATAAATAATGTGCGTGTTCAAGAACTTACAGAGGTTCAAGATTTTGAACAAACGAACATTGACATTCCTATTTATATAGATTAGCTGGAGCCGGACGCGCGAAGCGTGGTTGGCTTCCATAGATAGCTGGATCGACCATACTCCGCATGGCTGGGCCAGCTAGTTTTTAATAAAAATATTTGAAAATTTCAACTTTATAATGTAAATGACACAGACTATATGTTTTTTCGTTTCGTAAACTAGCGTGAGAACTGCAGTAAGAGAAAATTATTTTTTCAGCAATTGAAGATTATCAGAAAGCAGTGAATAGTCACGAAGAATCAAGACGAGCCAGAGAAGGTCTTCATAGGGCTCAAAATCTGAAAAAAAATGTTGGGAAAAGAGACTACTACAAAATCCTTGGTGTGAGGAAGTAAATATTCTTGCTACTTATGTTCTTTTTTTTTCTTGTGAAGAACGGGAACGATGTTGTGCTTTAGAAATGTTTTCCAACTTCAATTTTGTTGAAAACTTGAGAAAATTAAATTAAATTTAATTTAAATTTTTCTAGATAAATTAAATTAAATTTTTAAATTTTTAAATTTTCTAGATAATTTTGCAAATTAAATTTTTCTAGATAATTTTGCAACAAAATTCCATTTGTACTGTAATGATTGACGTTGCTGAGAGAATCCAGAATAGTAACTGAAGACTAGAAATTTCAGAATCTCATTTTGATAAAGTGGCAAGTCACACTTAAATTTAATAAATCAAATTTTTTAAAAATTTGTTTAGAAATGCATCCGAAAGGGAAATCCGCAAAGCATATCGGAAGCAAGCACAAAAATGGCATCCAGATAATTTTAGTGACAAAAAGGAAAAGGAAAGAGCACAAAAGATGTTTGTTGACATTGCAGCTGCAAAAGAGGTCTGTTTTTCATGTTTTGAAACTTGAGGCGGTACTCTCCAGATGTGATTTCAGACTTTACTAGGCATTGTTAGATGTCCTAAATATTACAGTTGTTTATCCCTCTGGAATCAAAGGCGTAATTTCAGGTACTCACTGATCCTGAAAAAAGGGCACAGTATGACAATGGAGAAGATCCACTAGATCCGGAACAGCAGCAAAAGACTTTCCATCATCCCTTTCAGAATGGATTTTCATTTCAATTCCACTTTGGTTAAATTTCATTTCAATTCCACTTTGGTTAAATCTTTTGTATTGTTGTTTTCTTTCTTGGATTAATTTATTGCCTCTTCACAAAGTCGATTGTATACGGGTGTATACGTTTTCTTTCTTGGATTAATTTTATTGTCTCTTCACAAATTTGACTGTATACGGATGTGTATCTCTTTCATTGTAATAATTTTGTAACTTTCTCTTTGTTTATTTATAGCGGATCTTGAAGAATTTGGGCAACACATCACTATATTGATGAGGTTAAAATGCTTGTTTTTCTTTTTTTTTTTTTTTTTTTTTTTTTTTTTTTTTTTTTTTAAATGCATTCATGTTTTGACTGCGCTTTCACATCTCGCAGGACTGAATCTTTTTTGGACTTATGATTTTTTCTGCAAATATAAGTTCAAGTCTAATGCGCTTTTATGACTTTTACTTGTAAAAAATCCGTTTTGATATTCTAGTTATCAGAACTGAATTCTCGGTGTGCATTCAGATATATTCCTGCAGTGTTGCTGGGACACTATATCAGTAATACCTGGCATGCATTGCTATAATAATAGAGGTGATGTTACTTATAGATAGGATATATTTTTGATGCTCTAAATCGATAATGAATAGAATCCTACCGCTGACTTTTTAATATACAGTTATATGCATACATGATACTGTTTTGTTTAATAAACAGGTAAATCTCGACCAACATCCATAATAAGCACAGGAAAGCCAATTTTTGAGATCCAAATGAATCTATTCATTAAGAGATTTATATCCCCTTAGGTCTTTTTCTTCAATAAAATTTCAGATAAACTACTTAATATTTTCAATTATGAAAGAAAAAACCTATGCAAAGCTTTCCATTCAGCATGAAAATGAGAACGAGTGAATATTTGACAGTAGCTAATAAAATTCATAAAATAGAGTAAAGAGAAACCATATAACAAACCTGACTGCTTCATCTGAAGAGTGCACATCGTTTTTATTAAAACATGATGGAGTTTAGAAAACACTACGGCATAAATATGGTACAGATACTCTTATTCAGTAAGATGAGTTAAATTATTTCATTAAGTAAAATGTTTCATTTCGATAAGCTCTGAAGAGCTAAGGCAATAGATAATAATGGATGTGGAAAAAGAAAAAAAAAAGAGCTAATTTAAAATTCATCTGTATCGTCCATGACTGAAATTCGCTAGCATCCCTTTTTGAATACATTTCGTTCTAGCTTTCATTGAAGGTATACATTAAGGAATAAAAAGCCTCCCGCAGAATTTTGTCTGGAGGAAAACTCTAGAATTTGGAAGTGAACAAAATTTTTCAAGTGATCAAAATTGTTAAATGTAAAGAACAACTAAGTTAACTAAAACAGCAAAAAATATCACTAATCGTTGGTGGACTACTTGGGCTTCTCGTTTCTTTATGACAAGTAGTTTTTCCAGTCATTGTATTACATATTGCACATAGTTTTAAGTGGATCGCAAACTAAAAGAAAGTTTGGGATCGCGAAGGTATCGATAACATTCTGAATTGCTTAATTAAATATAAGCCGTGATTGATATCAGGAAATAATTAAAGCTATAATGGCTGATATCAGGCATCGTAGAAATGGAGACATCTCTGCATGGCTACTTCCCATTTTTTAAAATTTTGCAATAATTCCTTGCGAATGGATAGTTCTGGAACAAAAATCTTTTCAATATCGATTAGATCATCTAAATCATCCTTATTCCATAGACCACATGTGATTCCTGCCATCATAGCAATACCACATGCAGAGGCAAAACTTGGATTACTGATTCTTTGTAACGGAAGTTTGATCAGAGTACTAATTGTCTGGCAGATAAAATCATTCATTGATACGCCACCACAACATCTACAAAAATCCGTCCGATACAAGATCAAGAAATAATGAATAAAAATAGCTAGAGATATCAGTAATGTGTTTCAAAACTGAATTGAAACAAATGATGAGATGTAGTAGACAATTACATGTATGATGATAAGAAGACATACCTAACAAATCCTGTGGAACAAGTGCCAATTTCGTCTCGAACTGTTCGCCATATCTGATAGATTCGGAATGCAATAGATTCAAGAATTGCCCGAACCATCTGCTCCTTAGTAGTATCTGGACGGATACCCAAGAAACCGCAACATGCAGTATCGTCATTCAGTGGAGTCTGGATTCCAAAGAATGCCGGAATGAAGTACAGGCCTGCAAATAAATCGATGCTATTTAAACTCCTTCACGTCTTTTACTTCTGCTTTATCAGTCATTGATTTTGTACTATGCTGGAATTAGTAGAAATCAACTATTGAAATAGCCAGAATCAACTACTGAAATGAAGGCTAGATTATAGCGGTGAAATTGGCAAAAATTAAAAACTGCACCATTGGTGTTCAATTAACGAGAATAAAAACTGAAAATACCACTATAGCATTAATGTCTAGTTAATAGGATTTCATTGTATGTTAAATACATAAAACAAAATAACCAAATTTTATACCAGAAATAGAGCAACTTAGAGCCATTCGTGAAGTAACTGCTATATCTTTAAATAAACCAATGGATTCTGCCCAACGAAGAATTGTCGCAGTATCTTGAGAGTAACCTTCCGCAATAAATTGCAACGAATTCGGGAATTTCCATCCAACCAAAGGATACAAACCTTTAGTATCTAACAATTAATTCTATACATCAAAAAAAGAAAAAGAAAACTGAAATAATCAAGATGAAAAATCAAGCACCTTTAAGAGAAGAATGAGGTGATGCGCCAGTATTGACATCCACAAAAGATCCAGTACCAAGCGAAACTACAACACTATTTTCTATCCAACAACCACAAGCGAATAAAGCACTTTGCTGATCACCTGCCTTGCATAGGATGTACATTATACAAAACTCAATTACAAACGATTAGTGATAATTATTATTTTTGGGACTCAATTATTACAGCATGATTTTGTATTTTTTTCGTGGCTGATTAGTTTAGTTTTTTTTTTTTTTTTTTTTTTTGTTTAATTTGCTCTATCAATCTACAAGAATTAAAATTCAGAAATGAGAACATATTTATCTGTTAAAAAACAGTCTGTCCTAATTGCATTCGAATAATTCAACATAACCGGCAAAATGAAAAATAACTGTAAACAGCCCATAACTCTAGTAAACAATTAAGTTCATCAACTTTAATGTAATATTAGACTATGTAAATATTTAATAAGATTAAAGCAATATATAGAAAAACTCATACTGTAACATAGGAAATAATCAGTGAATGTAAATACAGAAAACGAAGTGTAAAAAAAAAAAGAAGGAAAAAAAATGTAAAAAAAAAAAAGGCGCAAAACAAAAAAAAAAAGACATAAAACATAACGATACTTACAGCAGCAGCTACAGTAATTGAAGCACCAAATAACTTTTTATCGGTAACAGCAAGTCTCACTCCAGCAGAAAATGTGAGGCGTGGAAGTACTGATGAAGGAAAAGAAAAAAATTGCAATAACCAATAAGCCCACTCCATCTGAAAGGTTACTTTTTTAGTCGTTAATGAAGTTAATTTTATTATTTTAGCATCTGTTATAAATTGATTTATCCTCAACTGTTCTTCCTTCTTATGACAGTACTATAATGAAGAAAGGATGGATTTTTTTTCTTTTGATTTCTTTAAGATTCTCTTTTAGATATCAAAATGAAGCATCACTTTACAATCGCACCAGATAATTTTATGTGATATGAAAATTATCTGTATTGTAGATTTTGAGATATAAAATCAGATAAACAATATAAAAGAATAAAACATCAAAACAAGTAAATGAATAGAAGGAAAATAACGTACCGTGTAAGGATCAAACAATCCTGTACTACTTGCGTTAGAAGGTTCACTAACACAAACGATACCACCAGAAAGTTTGTATATCAACCAAGTTTCCAGACAACCAAAGGCGAGTTTTCCTTGTTTAAGTAGTCTCTGCATTTCTTCATTCTAAAGAATCAAAGGAACAATTATTAAAATTAATTACCAAGTTATTCGCTTATCTAATGATATGAATTTATGCACCACTATTTGTAATTTGCTAACCTCAGCAAGAGTGATTAAAAAACGGTGTGTCACCATCGCATTTAAAAAGGAGAATATTCGAACAGCCATATATCTCCGAGACTGTGTCAGCTTGTGTAAAACATAACCGATCAAATTCATTGCCTGAAGGTTAAATTTTTAAAACAAGAAAAATTTAGTAATAATTCCTATTGAGTAGCAAATAAAGACTTTACAATACAACATGAAAGTTCATTCGTTATTATATAATCCAGCCTAGTATTAAAAATAAGATAAATACCTTTAAAGACCACGAATTGTTCCACTTCTTACATTCTTCTCTCGCACGACAGTCTTTCCAAGTAATTAGTCGATGACATGGTTCCCCGCTTTCTCTAAAGAATATAAAAATATGTTTTGGAAACGATCATATAACTAAAATAAGTAGAAACATAATTTCTACCCTGAAAACCTACTTATTCCAACAAATGAATGTATTCCTTTGGCAGCTAATTCCCATACCAATTATTGCTCGTGCATCACATTTTGTTTTATCCACTGCAATTAAATATTTTTGATAACATTGATTGAGAAATCACCTCTATGACTGTTTAACTGTTTTACAAATTTAGAAATTTCTACATTTCACTGATAATTATTCTCTTATACATCTATTTACTATTGTAGTTAGATAAGAAAAATATCTTTTTTTTCCAGCATTCTGCAATATAATTATTGGAATGTGAAATAACTTGGCATTTCTAGACATCATTCTTTAAACGATTATATAAAGCGATAACTAACAACATTAGCAATGCACTGACATAAATGGTTAACAGAAAATAAACATGCGAAATTAACTGATAGATAAACCAAATTTATGAATACTGTTTGATAAAAAAATTTTCAAGACGCATTGTTCTTTGGTATCAAAAATATTGTTCATTTTTTTATATTTCATTAATTTTAAACATCTAATAACCGAACAATCAAACCATACATAATTCAGAAATTAATGTAATCAACTGATTCCACAGAAAATTAGGATCAATCTCTGCGCGAAGGCCATCTTCATTAACGCCTTTATACTGAACAATGACCTGAAACAGAAATTTAATGATTGCTATCATATTAATGAAATCAATAGCGCTCGTGTCAAAACAATAGTTTTGTCATTCTGAACGATCGATTTTTTTCAGCTGACCGCTAAAGCAGGTAAAGCAAAAGAAAACTGCTGTACATGCATATATTGAAAAATTATGCCAAACTATGAAATTATGATACTATATGACTATTGTAATTTAATGAACGATCTATTACCAATTTCTTAGCTATCACATCAGCCTTTTTACTAGAACCTGTTAATTTCTTGCGAAAAAAAAAAAAAAGAAAAAAGAAAAAAATAAAAATACTAAAATCTTAGGAAGGGCTGAAAAATAACACTGAATTGGAGAAAGCAACAAACTTCAAGGTTTCAACTTCAAATATCATGAGGTTTCAATAAGAACTGTCGCACTTCAAAAGAATAACAACTGCCTCTTACTGATTCTTTGCTATAGCTAACGAGCTGACAACGCGAATTGTATAGGCATGCCTTAATTGTTGTTGTTCCAATATCAATTGCAATAATGTTCGCTTTTCTTCTTTCGCCATGATCTCCTGACTCAAGCATTCACCTGCCAATGACACTTATCATACTCATACTTTTTCAATCATTTATCAATTGTCTCGTCGCGATAGTAATGTAATTAGTGCTGTAATGTTTTAATCTTGATACTTTCTTTTTCAGCCTCATATTGTTAAAAATAAAATATGGTCCCCCGAAATATCGACAATTGAATGAAAATCATATCTGGCATTTTTTTACGCTTTGACTCCTATCCTACCTTCCTTAATCGAGAATTTCTCGATTCCACCTGCAAAATAATTCAATGTCAGTGAAGTGATGTCTTCCTCTTCATAGGAAATGTAGGTACTATGTTTATCTTTCTGAAATCCATTAGTTGCTTAACATGTTAAATTAAATGAAGAAATGAAAGAGAAAGAAAACGAGCCTCTGTGAATGGAAATATCGCATATTGATCTTTCGGCACGATTCGTGCTGCTTGGAAGATGAGAAATGTACACTCTGCGACATCCTGTGCACCCAGCAGGCTGCTTCAAATGCACCTGAACAAATTCGAAAGATCAAATGATAAATGGGTCGCATTCATGGATGATCTCACAGTTGCAGCCATTCTTTCTCCTCACGATAGCAAACTCACTCGGTAACCTCAAGTTATTGTCTCTCGATCTGTGGAGCAGTTACTTGCGATGAAGTTAGCAATACAAAAATGAATATCTTTTCGAAGCATCAAATATACTGAATTTTTTGATATTTCCGTTCTTTAATATTTTTGAAATCTTTAAAAAAACCCCAATTATTCCCTCCCAATAATAAATACGGAAATTCCTACTGCAGAAAATAAATCTGAGGACGATGTCAACTTGCTAATTAATGCAATGCAAAAGTACGATTAATGATTGAGCTATATGACATGGCTTTCCATTTGATTCAGTTGAGAAGCTGCGATAAGCAAGAGGATATTAGAAACGTTTTTGTCCTTTCCGCAATAATACTAACACGTTTAACTCACGTAAAACTTACACGTACGACTCATCTGTAGTCAGCTGACTTTAGATATTTACGTTTCTGACTTTTAGTTGAACACTCTCTGATGTTGAATGTTGTCGTCTCGTTTTTAGCTTTCTGAATCTTTAGTGGGCTATTTTGAATCCTTAACATTATTTGAGTTAATTTAAAATTTTTATGGCATCTTTTCTGGCTAGAATTGTATATCTCGGAAGAGAAAAAGCTGAACTATTCAGAAAAGTAAGAATAAGAGAAGGTCACAAAACAGATATTTGGTGTGCAATTATCACCAATTGATTGATTATATCAAGTGATCACTATTTGGAATAAATTAAAATGTGATTAAACATTGTAATAAGATCACTAAGAAAGGTGCTTCTCAACTTCGTCATTCGAATGGTAAAAACGGGAAAATATCCCAAAAGCAATTATACATAACGTCTAAAGTAGTTTGAATCAATATTTTCAAAGAAAAAGCTTAAACCATCTCCTTGACTGAAGATTTCAACATTCTGAGCACAATATATACTTTGGGAAGATTTCGTCAAAATTTCCTAATGCGTTGAATGATTGTTTTCATTGGCAATTTATCCTAAATTTTACTTAATTCAATTTAGAATAATTGGCGACGAATTCTCAGTTTATTTTTGAAACCAAACTTAGTCAAAATATTAAATATTCAATTTTAAATAATATTTTATAATTATGCTATAGTCTTATACTATTAGTAGCATCCAGTTTTTTCCTGTCTGTTCCATTTTCTTTATATAAAATTATCGTCTAGTGACTGACTCATTCATCAATTGCCTGAAGTTTTACTCAGATAAAACAGGAGACTCAAAATCTGTCAAATGATACTTTTTGTGGTGAAAGTACCAACTAGAAGACTCATAATTTCTAACATTTCTTCCATGCATGTGCAGCTGTTATTTCCATCGTTACTTGACAACTATATTAGCCTTATATAGATAATGTTAGGTACCACTCTCATCCAAATAAACTGGAATTTAAAATCTTGTGTGAATATTCTCGTCGCTGCAACAATCATAACTTGTTAATTGCTAATTATCCATATCAATTTCTCACATCAGTGTGATGTAAATAACGATTAGAGAAGTAACAATAGCGATACTATAACTAGTAGATGTGTGGCAATATCATGGCTCGAATTTATGAAAATAAACCCTAATGTACGTGATGAACTCAACTATTTAGAATTAGTACTCAGATATTCTTCTAACCTTCATTTTTGAAATTTTCAAAATTGAAAAAAACTTATGCTCCTAAAAAATTTGAAATTTACAAATATTGCATTACACTATAAATTTAGTTGTAGTAAAAATGAGATTACAATTTTTATTTTTGATTAATTTCATTTTTCTTTGAATATATAGAATGTGCAAATCATCGTTATGTACGATCCGTCTTTGAAGTCGCAAAGTGTTTCTGAAAAATAACTATCCTTAGGCATTTCACTTGAAGCGTACTTACAGAATACGTCAAAGTTTAAATTTTATTTGGAAAGATGAAAATGATAGCAAGACTTGTAATGCAATTAGGACAACAAAACGTATCGTTTAGATATTCAAGGTCATCTCAGTATCTTATATATATATATATATCTGCAGCAAGTAGTGTATGCCATGCAGAAACTTGCAGACATTCAACTAGACATTTCTATAGTGTATTTCACATGAATATGCATGCATGCATGCATGCACGCGTCTATAAAAAGAGTCATAAATTCAAGATGGCATCATTTGTTATCGAATTGAATTGAACTCTGCCATATTTCTCGATGGCATCGTTCAAAGTGACTTCTGAAAATTGGCGTATGTTGGAAATTGTTCTAAACTCAATGACCTTCAAAGAATTTTTTTTCAATATTTTTTTTTTCGTCAAAAATTTGAACAGCAAAAAAATTAGCAAAGGTCAAATTTTTGTCCAAAACTAAACTGATGTAAATTTAGTTTATTTTGCCTTAACATCATCATCTATGGGTTGTAGTTCAAATTCTGATGGGATTATTGATAATAGATGAAAACATTTCAATCAGTGCTCTGATTTCTGAAATAACATTTTGGCAGTATTGCTTATATATGATCCTGACATTGAAAATTTAAATGATATCATTTGATTAAAATTCTAATTTTCTTTAAAATCAAGATGTGATTTAAAAATAAAATGCTTACTTGCTGTTACTCACTCTACTAATTATCATGAATATAAATTAACTTGAACAATTCGTATTTTATCAAAGAGTCTTCCTATGCCTTTCCTGCCGAAATTATAAACGCAGTTGCAGTCCTAAATTTGACTTTCTACTTTCAACTTAATGAAGTCCCTGCACTTGACAGTCACAAACAAACACTATATTGTATCGAAGAGGTCCAAAGTTCTGGTAATTTGATTTGGTGAAATAAGTTAGATCGTACATTACCTTCTTATGTCAACATCGGAAAAGCCACTTGAGCTGACGACAAGCATCTGTCATCGACAACAACGACGACAGCAACAACTATCCTCTGCTAAGGAACTTGCGATAACAACAAGTTCAATCCCAAATTCAGGTCAGCAATACATTCAGTTTATTACTATTCATACTTTTGCGATACTTTAAGAAAATTAATTTTTGCTTACATTTTAAACATAAGAAGTTATTTTAAATTATTTGGTGTGCATCTACTTTGCAGATTATTTTATCTAATTAGCAAACTAAAATGAAAAGTCTGTAATCATTGTTAAACAAACTATAGGAGATTACCCATTGCATATATCAACGAAATAGTTTAAAGATTAGCATTCAGCAGATAAAGCTAAATCCACCAATTCAGGTGCTCCATAGGCACGATGCTTCATTTTTAGAAAACACGTTCTGCAAATTAGAAGTATACTGCAATCGGCTACAAAATGTTACTATTTTATATTTTAGAATACAAAATAACATTCCTATATCGAAATTTCAGGTTCATTATTGCCATCATTAACGCCTGCAACAACTATAACAACTAGGCCTGACCCAGTCACATTTCAAAAGCCTTTCAAAAACTTTATCGATGCTATTGTCGCTGTTTTCACCGTTAGTTCGAATTTTATTAATTTTTAAAAGATAATTGTATATAAAGCTTTATTTACAAATCACAGTTCTACTGATTTCGAGTCTAAATTTTTTAAAAGTTGATTCGTCAAATTGCTAGTTTTCATTGATTCAGTTACTTCTTAGAGAACATTTTAAAAGTAATAATGACTGTAATTTACAACATGCTAAAAAAATATATTCAAAATCTGCCAGAATAAACTTTTTCCTACTTTTCTCATAGAATTTTTCAAATCCTTTTTTCTGCTGTTTCTATACAAATTGATTCCGATTGTATCAAAATGAATTTGTATGATGACGAAATAAGTGCACGATTCTTTAAATAGATACGGAATTGGAGGAACGAAGAAAAAAAAACAATAGAGATCAAATAAGGAAAAGATAATGCAATTAATATGGTTTAAAAATTGATTTCTTTCATTTTTATAAGAAAAAAATAAATTTTTTCAATATTTGCTCGAAATTAACCCAAAAATGACAAATAATGTCAAACGAAATAATGAAATTCGAAATATTTATCTTTACTTTATTATCTTTAGAGTGAAGTTAGCAAAAATATTCTTACACTCATCAGCAATAGAATCATCTTAGCAAAATTTCAATTCACAATTTCAATTTATATTAAACGTCACTCACTTTATCATACGTCATACGTCACTCACTTTATCATGCGTCACTCACTCCACGTTAACAATTTTTTTATCATACGTCACTCACTCCACGTCAACAATTTTTAAATTCTTGTCATTCACATTAAATTGCTTGTTGAAAGTATAAAATTTTTTTGAGATGTGTGAGTTTCGCTGACATATTTCAACAGCTTACTGAATTTTTTTTTCGCTTTTTTATGGAGTTTTTTTTTTTCTTTTATTATATAATGTGATAACACAAACATAGCCTTCGATATTGTCTTTTTCAAATCATCAGACGAGGTGATCAAGTTGGGGATTTTTTTTTTTTGATTAATCGGAGAAGAGGAAAGAGAAGAGATATGAAACGAACTGTACATAATTTCAGCAAAAGATAAAAAGAGATCCTTCGACCAAGTTTTTGGTTGCATTAAGATATTGCGATCGGTCAATGTCGAAATTATGATCTGGAAAGGGGAAAGATGTAAATTGAAATGTAGAAAAAGTCATCAACTAAGTTTTTTTTCGTTTTCTTCACGAAGTTTCTTTATCAACAAATATGGTGGCACGAAAATCAATCACACAATGTTCTTCGTTACCTTTAGTTACGTGAAGAGAAACGATGACCTTACTGCCATCATTTACTTTTTGAAAAGCAATTTCACGAATCACCGCATTTATCTTATGTCCTCTTTTCTTCCACTTCATACAGCATTCAAAGTTGGATGCATTTTAGCTTATAATTCACTATAGCTGTAATCGACTTTAAAAAATAGCTATTTTTGACTCTTGGTGATAAATTTTTTTTTCGAATTTTCTACTGTTTAACAGAAACCTATCATTGATATTTTAAATGATTTCTATCATGGGAAAGATATAGTTGAAGATGAGAAATATCCAAAGTTGATATCTTGAAATCGATCAAGAAATATTGGAATCAGTCAAAAAGTTAACTTTCAATTGTATTAATTCCATGATATGAATGAATGTAATGGCGATCTACCATTGGTAGGCATTTGCCAATTGATTAATGAAACGAGTTTTAAAAGTGGATATGAATTCATTATTTAGAAAAAAGAAAGCACATGCCTTTATCTTCTGAAAAATCAAATGAATTTAGTTCGCAAAATATGATCTGATTAAGGAGCTTAATTTAGCAAATAATTTTGATCATTTTATTGATTTATTTTATTTTCAAGTCCGAACTATTAATTATGCTCTCTTTCGAAGCATTTCTTCCAATATTCAAATGCAGAAGGAAAGATATCGTTTGCCTAAAAATTCTATCCGTCATATGTCATTTCAAAATTTTCTCGTAAGTTGTCAGTATCGAAGAGGATATGTCGCTGTAGAGTATTGAAATATTTGTTAACATGGGATAACCCAAGCTTCATTCCTACATTTTTGAGAAATGCTATCCAAATTTTTTCTGTATTTCATATGCTATTTTAAGTGTACGTAAACTTACTGCTTTTAACCAGAAAAAAACAATTTCTCTGCGATTGTTTTTCCAATGATCGCAGATCAGCGAAGCGTGGAATCAAAGAAGCCAAAACTTTTCTTGGACAGATGACTTTTGATACAGAATTGCCTTCACTGCGACAATTGATTTTTTCTATTATTAACAACATAGTTTGTAACAGAATTAGTGTCATACTTCATTTTACCTTCACTGTTGCTTGAGAAATTGAATGAAACAATTCGACAGCATCTTTTTCATTTAAATTAAGAGAAAATAATTACTCATTTCTCGAGAGTCATTTCTCGCTATTTCCTATCCAAGAATTATTCCCCTTTCGCCCATTTCTATGCACTTCAATGACGCAAGTAAATCATCATTGATCTGAGAAATGATGACAATTTGGAGAAAAGTTACAATTTTCCAGTTCTTCATTACTTTTTTCATTGTATGTGTTTACAGTCCTTGAAACAACCAAAATATTTTATACTTCTACGACTTCTTTTTCTCTTAATTAAAGCAATTAAAAATTTTTGAACGCATGATCATGGTACCAAGTGCTCGAAAAAGTAATTCTAATCAAATTTCATTCGAATTCAGTTCACATAGGAGTGATGGACACATTTTATTCGCTATTTTTTCCCAATTTTCATGTTGATTTTTCACTTTCTTCAGCACCAAATCTTAGCACCGGCCATTTGCAAAAATAGCCGTCTCAATACATACATCTCCAAAAAATTAGCAAAATTTCCTAACGTTTTCTTTTTTGGTAGAACCCTACTGCTAAATTGATCAGAAAGTTTTGCAGCACATAAGAGCTCTGATCAGTATCTGAAATGCTAGAAAAAAAATTGATAAAAATAATGATAATATTGACAATATCATCAGTACTGCTGATAAGATGATTAAAAAATTTTTTAGGATTAAGAAATGCATTTTCCATTTGGTATAGTTGCTACTATCCATATAGTTGAATTTTTATTTTGCTCTTAATAATTTTGGAGAAGAATTGACTGTTAATTAATAATTTTAAATAAGAATTGATTGTTAATTATTTTACACAAAGTTGACCTAGAAATTTGGATTTCTATCAAAATTTTTACTAACGTTGCAACAAACTAAAATCTAGCAATTTAAGTTACTGAATAAAGTTTCCATAATTTTGCTAGTATCAATTCACTAATAAAATCAAAAATTTTCTTATTTACTTAAAATTAGAGGGAAAAATTTCCACATAATTAATGACTTGTACTAAATGAACAAGTACGAGAATCGACAAAACTTTTTGCTTTTACAAAACTTTTTGCTTTTCCACTCCATTTTTTTCGAACTTTTTTTATTGGAAAGCTGTGAACTTTTTTATGAAATAGTAGGAAAGATGGGGCAAATGATTGAATTGCAATCTTATCCTATCAAAAAGGTCGAAATTATTTCATATTTATGAAATTCTTCCAAAAATTCTGGTTTTAATTTTTTTAGATGCAAAATATATTGTTTTAAAGTAATCATTTCTTCTATTATTACCAGTGTAAAATCTATCTTTATGATTTCCTAGTACGATTCTGTCACTGGAACAGGAGAAAAATTATTATTTGAAATTGTTAAAATTTATTAAATTATTATAAATTTTTGAAAATATTTTTCCTATTCTGTTCATTTTTGATAATTTCTATTGCATTCCAATAACTTGTGAATTTCCAATTTTCAATTAGCCAATTATAAATGCATTTGCGGACTTATTTAGATTACTTTTTTTTAGATTACTTATTTCGTTCACTTTGAATAATTTTATTAAATTTCACCGACTAATTCTGCAAGCTATCTGATTTCTTTAAAGTAAACTTCCTCCTACTTTTCTTTCAACTCACTCATTTTTTTCCACACTCAAATATTACACTGACACAAAATCCATTGGCTGTTGAGTTAAAATAATTTATTGTTTCTTTCCCCTCATTAATATCATATTTTCTATTACATGTAAATAACGCCTTCGTAAAAATTTAACTTCTAAATTACTTGCGAGAAATAAATTAAAATCTTATGATAATTCGTTAAAGTAGCTATTGTGAAATGTGATTGCCAGAAATGAGGGCGAATGCAAATTTTGCTTTAGAATCAAAAACTTGAAGATTCAAATTTTGCTTTAGAATCATAAACTTGAAGAATTTTTATTTGTGGATTTAGAGAAATTAATTCAATTTCTGATTTTTTCTAGAATCTTATAAAGCTTATGTGTTTCTGTGTGCTTCCCATAAGTTTTCTTCTTTTGATAACAGTTTTAGTCTTTTGTAGTTAAAAGTATACATTGAAATCTAATTATAATTTGTGCATTTAATCTTCAATAATATTTAAAGTCTTCATTTATTAAATTGACATGCACAATTGATTTTAGAAGTATTTAGCACAAGTGATGTCGCATTACTGATGTCAGGTAGTGCTATCTATTCTAAATTTTAATATTCCAGGTATAACATATGGCCTACGGCAGCATGCTTTTAATTTAAAATCAATCATTTTTAAAATAAAAATGAGAGCTAAGAAAAAGATGATTGCTGCATTTTTGCTGTCGAACTTTTTTTCAGTAAATTTTGTTTAGTAGAATTATGAGAATTACTAGTAATTATATGCCAGTGCTTATTACTTATGTATATTTCAAATATATATGTTCCCATCGGCTGTTTTATTCTTTGCAAAAAAAAAAAAAAAAAAAAAAAATCATACATAAATTCGTTTTTTTTTCTTTTTTTTTTTTTGAAGATTGGGACTGCTAGTAATCAAAATATTACTGACCGTAAAAAATTTTGCTAAATTTGATATTTTAATTGAAACTTCAGAATATCATATTATTCATGTTATATGTTAAATCATATGAAGGAATCCTCCAAACAATTCACAAGTTTTGACTGAAAACAAGATTGACTGTAATAATAATCAAATAATTGTTGTTGCATAAATAAATATAATTAAGAAAAAAAAAAATAGCAATTTCAGAAGTAAAATTAAAGCCATCACGTAAATGTCTTTAATACTATTCAAAACTAGTGAAATTCGAAGCTTTATTTTATTTCTCAAAAAAAAAATTTAAAAAATATAAACAAAAATATACAATTCTTGCGCAGATTTTATCGGGTCCTTTTTTGATCAGCTCATTAACCATATTATTCATTATTTTTGCAAATAGCACCTTCGGATAAATGATTTTTAATCTTGATAATGCTATTATAATTAGGATTTAATTTATATTGATTGAAGCATTTTTTTTATTTAAAAATTACTTCTTGTATCAATATTTTGCTATTAATCGTCTAATATTTTATTTAGAAATTGATGCGAAATAAAATCTGACTGTATCTTAGGATATATTCATACAATTATCACAAGAAATATCATAAAAAAATAAGAATAAATGCATCATTTTTGATTAACGATTTATAGGAATTTTAAAATTAAGAGGAAAAATTAAATCTCGTAAGAAATTGATATGAACAGTATATGGCGTAAATTGGATTCTATACATGACAGTAAATGATACAACCTTGAAATTTTAAGAATAATTAAGAAAATAAAATATATACATGAAAATTAGGAGGAACTTAAAATTATCAAGAAAAAAAAAAACAATTCCATGAAATCATTTTCTTTGTCTGATTTATAATAAGTTCCTAGAAATAAAACAACAATGACTAAATAAACAATTCTTTTTAATTCCAATTACATTGTCTCTTGAAAAAAAAAAGCATGTAATGCCAAGAAAATAATAAGTTTTGAAATATGTTGTAATAAATGATATGATACTCAAAATTAAATCATTAGAAAATAAACGATATTTAGTGTCAATATTAAAAATCTGAAATAATGATAATTAAAATTTAAATTAAAATAAGTTCTTATTGGAAGCTTAAAAAGAAGCAACACTGCACTAGTTCAATGTATATTATTGTAATAGATTAATGAATGTATGCAAAACATAATTAATAATTTTTACATTTACTAATTTTTTTGATTTAAGAAAATATAATTATATCTTTTTTCTTTTTTTGCAGAAATTAATGAGGATATATATTAAAATTGATATTCTGTAGAAGAAACAATAAGAACTAATATATTTCAAGTAAAATGAATCTTTAGTGATAAAGTGATAGAGATGATAAAGACATAATATGTATATAATGACCAAGAAAAAATGCACAAAACTTTTGTATAGAATAGTTTCAAATTTGATGATAAGATCATATTTATTCATTTATGCAGTTTACTCAAAATAAGAATGTCAAAAAAAAAAAAAAAAATTCTTGAATTTATGTCAAAAAATATAAATATTTTTATATTTTTAAGAATTGTTAATCAATATGAAACTGTAATTTGTGACAAATTATATGTGTTTTGTACAATCACAATCAATGTATTCCATATCAAAATCATTTTGTTCAAAAGTGAGCGAAGGTGGCAATCCGGTTTCAAAATCAGATGGTGGACGTAAACCGTGTCGTAAACGCTGAAAATAGGCTAGATAAGTGTCAATTAGTCGTGAATTTAAAAAATATGTCAAAAGTAATTAAATTTATCTTTCCATGAAGTAATATATCTTTCGAAATAATTCAATAAAAATAAAAATTTTGATATGGCAATTTATCAAGAACAAAAATCGTGAAAGTTTTGAAGTACAAAAAAAAGCAAACCTCTTTGGTTGAAATATCGAGATTGACAGAGCAAAGACTATAAAGTGCGTATCCTGGTATAACAATCATAGAACAGGAAGATAAGAAAAATCCAAACATTTCAGCCCAAATTGGAAAATTTTCTCCGGTAGGATACTTTAGTGGTTGGTATTTGTAAATGCAGAAAAAGAACAAAACCTAAAAACAAGCGATCTTTTTTTTTTCTTTTTTTTTTTTTGAAACGAATGGAAAATAAAAAAGCAATAGACAAGAAGATTAAAATTTCAAAGAGGAAGAATTTTGATGTTTCTTTCCAAATTTTATTTGAAATTATATACTCTGCAAGGATGTCAGTTTTTTTTTTTTTTTTTTAGTAATCAAATCAAGTGTAAAAATATATTAGAAAAAAAAGTTAGGAGAAAAACAGGCAAAATTTTATAGAAGTTGTCGAAAAAATCCGAAAATTATAATAACCAAGAATGGAGTTCAAAAAGCGCGGTAAACACGTTTTCTTTCAAAACACTAAACAAAGAGACAAAAATGTTTCCTACCAAAACGGTAATCATGTTTACCATTAAATGGAGAAATATGTTTAAAACAGAGATAAATATGTTTACTGCCGAAATGATACACATTTTACCGCCAAAATGTTCCGATCAACGAAGAAGCAAGACGAAGTTGATTAATTATAAAGAGACAAATTGGAAGGAGAGAGCCTCGGAAGAATTTATAAGGATCGGATTTTGGAGAAGGATCATTCTTAGCTATACGTTATTGGCTGAAAATTCTCTAGAACATTATCAACTTCTACAACAACTCAGGAGGCTACAGCGATGGTTTCTACAACAATCAACAAATCGACAGTCTTTTCTACAATCAGCAAGAAGAATCCTGTGATCAGATAACTTGGATATTCTTCAACAATTATTTATATTATATAGGAAGATAAACTCTTCCATTTATCAATAAACCCTTTCTCCTCAAAGATTGGTTTGTGCCACAAAAATCAATTTTCCCAACAATATCTAGAGGTCGCCAATTTCGTTCCTGGCTCGTAGCGTCATTTTACTGGGAAAGTTGATCATATTTATCCTTTGTTATTAAAAACATGTTTTTCCCAATTGGTGATGAACATGATTACTTTTTGGCAGGAAACATGTTTACTGCACTTTTTGAACTTTACTGTTCCTTGATTATTATAATTTTCGGATTTTTTCCAAATAAGTTGTAAATATTTCGAATTATTTAAGCAATCAAAATGACTTAAATAGTTTTTGTTCAGTGTAAAATTTATTTGAAAGTTTGGAATTATAATATTTTATTAGCAAAAGAAAAAAAAAAAAAAAACTTACTGCAGTAACAAATGGTGTAATGAATTTCCAAACAATAATCCAACATGACCAAAGTTCTAGACCAATCATTTCTTTTAAAGCATCACGTACTTTGTGTGCTCCTGAAAAATAGACGAAAAATGGTATGTTATGAATGACTAATAGCGAATTAAAATAATTAGTATGTAATTTATTAGGATAAAATATAATACTGATTATTTTATCAATTAAAAACGATTTATTATATAAATTATCTATCTTTTTGGATGAATCAATCGTCAGAGTATTACTTACCAAATCCCCATGAAAGTCCAGTAACTTCAAAAAATACGACAAAAAGTAGTGCAATGCCACTAGCACCGTATGCATCAAACAAAGTCAGCCAATATGAGCCAGCCTTAACATTATTCTCAACTTAGTTTAATTATACATTTAAATATTCTTCTAAACTTAATTGTTACAAAAATTAAAAATTCGCCTATAATTATAAACATCAACTTAATCGTTATGAAAATAAAAATCCATCTACAGTATGAACATCAGTTTCATATTCGGAAATGAAGAACTATTTGCAGCAGAAAAATTAAAATTTATCTTCAATATAATCAAGACGATTTATTTACAGAATAAGTATCAAAATCTAGTCCGTTTAAAGTAAAATTATAGAAATTTGTCTATAACATAAACACGAAAACAGTAAGCATATACCTACAGTAAGCACTAAGATCTATTTATAGTATGAAACATGGTAATTTATCTACAGTATTAACATTATGATCTCTCTACAGTATAAGCGTATAAAGATTTGTGTACTATGTGCAAAAATCTGTTCAAGGTGTATATACGTTACATGAATTGAAGAAATATATATATATATATACATAAAGATATATCACTACGATATTAAAAGTTACATATTCTAAGTGATTCCTTTTTTTTAAATATTTTATAAGAAATTTAAAATCTTACATAAGTAACCATAGGAATGCCAAGAATGAAGAAGAATAGACAAGTAAAAGCAAGTGATGTTTTCTTATATTTTCGCAAAAAATGTGGAAAAACATCTTCAAGCGCCGTGTATAAACCTTCTAGCATGCAAATCTAAAAATTTTAGCAAATTGTACTATTTTTCGTGATATATTTCGACCTAAAACACATGTGACGCATTTACTAATTACTAACCTGACTATCTAGGCCAAGAATTGTGATCATCAAAAAGAACAGCATAGACCAAAGTTGCTTAAACGGAAGATTACTGGCTACTTCAGGATATGCTAAGAATGCTAAACCTGGTCCTGAAATTAAACTAAACTCACGATTCATAGATCAAACTAGTTCAATTGAATTCAAAAAATTTTTCATATTAAAATGATATGTTTGGAAAAATGATAAATTAATCATCTTTTTTCATCTAAAGCAATGATGGTGAACATACATCTTTAATTTCTCTGATGCATTTGTTTTTTAAAAATGCTTGTTTTTAAGAGATCATAGAACTGAATTTAATGGAAATGATTTAAACCTGGTTTCACAATTTCAGCAATATTTTTGTCGATAAGAACTGACATGTAGCCAAGAATGGAAAAAACAACGAAGCCTAAAAGAAAATTCTATAATTTAATTATCAACATTAAATTCTTTGCTGAATATATATTCTTGGTTTTAGAGCAAAAAGAAAAAATGAACACATTTTCAGATGAAAAAAAAAAGTTGTGATTTCAGGATTATGTTATAGATTAAGATAAATAAATATTCAAAATAAAAAACGGATAAAGTCATAATCAACAAGAACTACTCTTCTTGTTATGAGATTTATGTCAATTTAAGCTAAATGAAATTTTTGGTATGTTCAAGTCTAAATTTTTATTTTTCTTATACAAATGATTATTTGGCCATCAGTTTGTATATAAATGCAAAATGGATTACTGTCTTCTGCTTTTTACTTTTCTGGTCATATTTATAGAGATATTAACACAGTAAACATAAGAAAATTGAATGAAAAACAAAAACTTTTGTCGGACTTACCAGCGATCAAACTTGTAGATCCATTTATAAAGCACATAATAAATCCATCTCTATATAAGAAATCACAATTAAAAATGTACAAGTATTGCTATTGAAAATTGTTTTAATATTTCATCGAATACATATATTTTGTAACATATGCAAATAATGAAGTATTTACCTGAAGCAATTATGAGATTTCTTATTGTGAGATCCTAAGGCAATCAGTGTTCCAAATCCAACTCCATATGAATAAAATACCTGAAAATGAATGAAGATTGAATATATTGAATTATTGTTATTTTATATCTATGCTTTTAAATAAATCAAAAAGAAAAAAAATTCTTTGATATTTACTAAGCTTAAAATTTGATCATTAAAAAATTCAGGGAGATTATTTTCATACATAAATTGTTTGAGAAAAAATACTGTTCAGTATGCTTTATTAAAGTTATAACAAAACAAAAATTAAAGTTATAACAAAACAATCATATTAATCCATTTTTATTATTAATATCAACAAGCAATCTATTAAGTAAAATTGAAACAACAGCAATTTTATTCTTATTATAAAAAAAAAAAAAGGAATACTCAATTTTTAAAAAAAAATAATACCTTTTAAAAAGTGATATTACTTATAATTAATCGAAAAAGTAGGAGAAAAATTATTCATAAATAATAAAAAATTTTTTAAATATGAAAAAAGTAGAAAAAAAAAAAAAAAAAAAAGGAAAATAAAGAAACCTGAGTGCCTGCATCTTTCCAGATCGTAATATCCCATAATTTAGTTGCATTAGGTGTTAGGTAAAAATAAATGCCAACATCAGCACCCGGTAATGTTAATCCACGAACAAGCAGAATTGCCAGCATGAAATACGGTGATAATGCGCAAAAATACACAAACTGCAATAGAAAAAAGCATATTTTTAATTGAATTAAAATTTCCATCTTCATTACCTAGCAAAAGATAATCCTTTTTTCTTTCTTTTTCTTTTTTTTTTTCAGGCAATAATTCGGAATCCGTTTTTTCATTGCTATTTTGTTGAAAAAGAATATCCAGAAAGAGAAGAAAATATAAATGTGCCGAATTTTGAAGCTGAAAAGATGAGTAATATGCCGGTAAAAATATATTAATGAATCGCTAAATAATGATTGCTAAAAATATTTCATAGACGGAAAATGTTGAATATAGGTTAATTGTAATGATTGTTAGAAAAATTCCAGTAAACTATTTGTATGATGTAATGAAACAAAAAGAAAAAAAAAAAAAGTGAGATATGGCAGAAGAAAGTAGCAATTCCTGAAAAGTTCAATTTTATTTTCCGGTTTTCCAATCATTCATCATTCTTTAAGAGAAGTTCAGCAGACAGAAACATTAAATAATAAGTAGAATATCTAATTAGAAAAAATAATGAAAAGATAATGATCATATTTCCGCAAAACTGATTTCTGAATTCATTAAATTGCTAGTATCGATTATCATCAATGACGAATGACGGATGAAATTTCAAATTTACAAATGGTTTACGGATGTATTGAATATTAAATGATTTTGAGGAATCATTTCCACCTTAAACAAAAATGAAGTATGATTTGCGGCATAAAGTTAGAACTTCAATTTTTTTAGCAAAGAATTTGGAAAAATCTCTCAGCATCGCACATAAACATCATTTGTTTTCAATGATATATCTATTTTCTAAATGGGCAATTGTTTATGGCTTATTTGCAATCAATAAAAATCCCATAAACCTTCCTAGTTGATATAAAAGACTTATTCGATGTACTAATCATCATTTATGTTACAAATATTTCATTCTATTTTTATAAAATTAAGATTTTATTCCCGAAATTTTATGAATGATTAACTGAATGCTTTAAAACAATTGAAGAAATTTAAAAAGTCGAAAACATGCACACACATAGAAAAAAAAAATTTTTTGCCAACTTTAATTTTCATTTTCATGGCCATAATTCGACGATGAAGATAGTTGTAGATAAGGCCCGAAATGTTGCGATTTCGAAACATTTCACTAATCGATACTACCATCAATCCCTTTCTTAAACGTAACAATAGTTTTGAGTGGATCATTATTACCCAATATCAATTTCATGTCTTCAATTCCTTTCTTTTTCTTTTCCTTCTTTTTTTTTCTTTCTTTCCTTTTTTGCATAAATAAAACATCTTTTTTTTTTTTTTTTTTTCCAAAAAAACTCAATCTCAAAAGTTACCTGCCATCATTGGCAAATTGTTAGAAGATCAATAAATTCGTCGGGTATATTGTATGCATGCGTTGAACAACACCGAATGAATGCTTACTTGTTCTCCAACTCAAATTGCTACAACCTGTCCTTGACTAATTCTCAAAATTAAAAAAAAAAAAAAAAAAAAAGAAAAAAATTGTTAAATTTAAATCCTACAAACCTTATTTCTTGATTTCTTTTTTTGCAAGCTAATTTTTAGCTACTTTACTACTTACTTATTATTATTTTGCAAAAATTACTCAACTACCACTATATTATATGTCACAAATTTAAGTAAACTAAATGTTGTACCACCTATCAAAATTCTAGAAAAAAAAAGTACCAGAAAATCAGCAATTGCTTGGCCGAAAAAATGCAAAACAGGCCATTACATAATCCTGTAAAATAACTCCGTGAAAATTTTTATATACAAATTAAAATTTCAAAAAAAAAAAAAAAAAAAAAAAACCTTATTGATTATATTTTGCCCAATTTAATGCTAATAACTAGACCTAAACCATTGAGGATTTAGTAAGAAGAGAGAGATTTTATATATTTTTTGGTCTATGCCAGACTTGTTCATAATACTAATTACACCAATTAATTTTTTTCTCTCTCTCTCTCTCTCTCTCCATTTTTTTTTTACCTTTCGAGCACGAGTAATGCCTTTCCAAAGTGCGAAGTACACAATAATCCATGTCACTGCCATTATTCCGAGAAGTTCCCATTGAATTCCTCCGAAGGTTAATATCGAACCGCTTTGCATTAGCACTCTTCGTCTGAAAAAAAAGAGAAAAAAAATGATTAATTAATTAGTTTATCAAAAATACAAACTGTCATTAACTCTAGGAAAAAAAAAATTAATTTTTAAAATCTAGTTAGCAATAAATTTAAATTTAAATTTCATTCTTGCGAAAAGAAAAAAATTAAACAATATATTCAGAAATTTAGCTTCATATGACTTTTATCAGTAATTGCATCATAATAATTTTTTTTTTAACATTACCAAAAATTATTAGTTAAGCAGAAATGATAACTGAAATATTTCAACTTACTCCCAGTATTGTTCGACACTTGTTTCAATACTTAAATTATACTTGGATAAATTTCTAGTGATTTCGAATATTTTCGCTGTATTTTCACGTCCAGTTATGCAAGTTTCATCATTCCTAATGATTAGAAGAAAACAATGTTTCATTATGAAAATATCAATCAATCATGTATGCATGATATGTTTGATAATATGCGTAAATTAAAATTAACTATATTTATTAAAGCATAAGTTAAAATACTAAACGTAAACATACTTTGATATGCATAGTTCATAAATGTAATATATGTGTAGGTTAAAAAAAGAGCATACTAATAAATATATCCATCAAGATGAATTATGATAAATGAATAATCGGAAAACTTACCACCAATTGTTGCATGTTTCCCACGGAAATACTGATTTCACCGAATTGATCATATAAAAAATGGACCAACTTGATATAACACAAAAATATGCGATACACATAAATGCAATTACAACATTACCAATACCAACACCTATGCGAAGAATTGGATAAAAATTATGATAATTAAAGTAATGATGAAATACTGTATGTAAAGAATAAGAATTTCGTGATAATTATAGTATCAACGAAACTACTGTAATTGCTACCGTAAGATTTATTATTATAAGATGAATTATGGTAATAATTTAATTCACCTTTAAATAATGGGCATAAATTCCAAATTTCCATAGCGCCACGTTGTGCATATTGCCCTATTGTAATTTCCATGATAAACACAGGCAATGCACCAAGTGAGAAAAATAATATGTAAACAACCAAGAATGAACCTGTAGAAAATAATTTTTAATTAATACATATTTTAATCATAATTTAGCAAAATTTTATCCAATCATTTCAAAAATATTTATTCTTCAATTTAAAATTCAAATTTTACTTTAAAAATTGAAATTTTCGAAAAAAAAAAAAAAAAGGAAACGAACCACCGCCATTTTTGAAGCACAAATATGGAAATCTCCATACATTGCCTAAAAAAAAAATTCTTCAAATAATCAGTTTGAAAGAACTTATCATTATCTTATCTTTAAGCAAAATACTTCTCCCGATGATAGTAGTATTGCTATAAAAATTAGATTTGCTTGAAAGTAATTCTTCAAAAAAGCTTACAGTTTACTTTCAAATCGTTCGATATGATCAGTTGTTCATATAACTAATTATTTGATGATAATTTAAATCAAAAATAAATAATTCATGGCTTATTTGAAATTCCTCAGAATTTATGTCTGTTATGTTTCGAAAATTTTACCCATCTAACACTATAAGAAAGTAAATAGGTATTTAAAATTATTGTATTTAATATTATCATTATTTGAATAATCCTGTAATCTAAGAAAATCTTATATAATTTAAGTGATATTCTTACTTAATTTCATTTTCAAGCAATTAGGATAAATAAGATTAGTTCAATTTCAAAGAAGATCTAAAAAATTCTCGAATTTTTAGTTTTATTTCATTTTTATTACAAATCGGACAAATATTATAAATTGAAATCATAACATTTCTAATTATATAAATTAAAATTGTTAACAACAAAATTTGCTATCACAGTGATACTTTTGCTTATCACTCTTACCTAATCCAACAGCATATGCAATCATTGACATGATAAAATCGAATGGTCTCGACCATTGATCTCTTTCTGATGTCAAAGATTTCGATTTTTCCTTACTCGAACGATTATTATTTGATTTTGATTTTGTTTTCGTGGAATTCAACGATGCATCTTTGCCTTTTTTAGCCATTTTAAAACCATCAATAAGATCTGTCATACCTGAAAAAATTATTTTCTTAATTATCATTAAATTGATCAAATGCATTGCAAACAAACAAAAAAAGTCAAAAATAAAAAATTTTCCATTCTAAAATAGTAACAAAATCATATGAATATATTGTTTATTTTATTTACTATAAATTTCAAGAAATTTTAAATCAAATATTTTTTAGTAGAATTTGAATTAAATGACCAAAGAAAAATTAAAATAAAAATGAAGTAATGAAAAATGAACATATTAAATTTTTTTTAAAATCACATTTGCTTTGCATAAAAATATGTGTGAAAATATATGTGTATACAAGGCAAATTTTAAAAATAGTTATAAAAGCTTGTTCTACGATAAACTTTTTTCTTCTATGAAATAAAAAGTTGAATAAATTTAAAAAAAAAATGCAAAGTAAAAAATTTCACGAATGAAATTTAATCAAAATTTTTATTAATCAGAAAAAATTGCATATTCATTTGTTTTTTATTCTTCTTTTTTTTTTTTTAAAGTGTAAAAAATTTAGATAAAAATTTTATCAATCGCAAAATATGCTAATTCTTTTTGAATCATTTTATATTTCAAAAAAAAAAAAAAAAAAGAGAAAAAAGAAAAAGAAAAAGAAGTTATTTATGGATCTAAACAGCATTTTGCTATTATAAGTAAGCAATAATTAAAAAAAAATTTTTATTACTAATACAAATAAAGATGATGAATTCCCATCAGTATTAATATTGATACTTCCAAAAGTTTTAAAACAAATTAAAAATTGAAATATTGAAGAAATGAAGAATTTTTTCTTTTTTTTTGGCGTATGATCAGATTGTACAAAAAAAAAAAAAGAAGTATTTTCCCTATGATCAAAACAAAATTTCATATTGGTTGAGCGGAAGAAGTTTTCAAATGTTGAAGTGTAATTATTTTTGACAATTCCAATCATTGGCCAATTAAATTTTGCCATCAGAACAAATATCACTTCGGATAAATCATGCAATATTCTATTGATTTTTTTATTTCATTCGCAGACTAAAAAATTTTTTTCAAATTTTATATTTAATCGCATGCATAAAAAAAAAAAAAAAAAAAATGAATTGGATTGAACTAGATTAAATCGGATTAAAGCAGATAATTTAGCATTTATATAAATATTAGATAAAGTAATTAAGACTTATTAAAGGTATTATGATAATTATGGCTCATTAAAAGTTTCACCATTTCGACAATTAAAGCTTATTAAAAGTATTGCAACAGGACAATTAAAATTCACTAAAAAACAATTAAGCCATTTTCATAATTATTATTTATATATTTGCAAAATCTGTTAGAATTGGCAGAGAAATAAAAAAAAAAAAAAAAAACAAAAATAATAAATAATAATTTAGAAAAAAAAAAAAAAGAAAGGACAAGAAACGATTTTTATGCAACCATTAAAATGCAGTGCTCGTGAAAGTGATTCATTTGAACAATTACACTAAATTTTTCAATTTCAGTCTTTTTTTTCTTTTTTTTTTTTTTCAAAGACAATATCCATATCATCCATCCATCAACAATTTTCAGTTCGGACTGAAATTTTGCTAGAAATGCAAATTATGTAAAATAATATGAATGTTAATAACTAGAAATATGAAAAAGAATAAATAAAATTGAGAGAGCTTAATAATTTATCATCAAAATGGAAGGAAAAAAAAAAGTAAAAAAGAAATATTAATAAAGAAAGTTTTTGTAAATTTTTTTTTTTTTTTTTTTTTTTTTTATAAAAATCAAGCAAACAATAATAATCATTTGTAAGATTGAAACGTGAAAAATTCCAATCATTTATAATTGACTAAGCAAGGCATAAAAGTATTCGTTTTTTTTTTTCAAGTATTTTAATTAAATAAAACTTTACCCTTTGGAGTAAATTTCCACATTGTTGTAATATTTTGATTTTTTGGCCAAGCCAAGATTATATGCATTTGTTTTATCTATAGAAATACTTGGCTATTCTTGCATTGGAAAAGGCGAAAATTCGAAGAATTTTTAACTCATAATTTTTTTTTTTTTTTTTTGATTAAATATTTGAATAACAATTCGATCGATATCGTAATTTCAACACTGAATTTTAGTAGTTTTCGATTGATATGATTTTTTATACTTTAAAATTCTTTATACCAAGAGTGAACATTTCTAATCTTCAAAACTTCCTAAGTCAGAGGCGAACATCTGTAACGAATATTTCCAATCATAGTTTTTATCTACAGTAGTAATCATAGTCTTTAGTATTTTAGTTTTATCTTTCTTCTCTTGCTCACATTTGTAAATATTATTGTATGCTATTTTCATAATAATTTTGTCTCTAGCAGTTAAAAAAAAAAAGATAAATAAAGATATAAGAAAAAAATTCTAATTAAAAAACTTGAAAATGATTCATAAATAATATTGAATCATCGAGAAAAAATGAAAGAAAGAAAAAAATTGAATAAATTAAATCAATCATTATTTGATCATATAGCAATACATGATGATGATGATGATGATGTTGAAATCAAAATTCAAGTAATTTACACAATTCTAATAATTTTTACCTAATAGTTATATATTTTTTTTGTACCAGTATTAGAAAACTTAAAATGAAATTTAAATTTAATCATTTAAAAAATATTTAAATTAGTCTTTTAAATAAGATTTTAATTAATCTTTGAAATAAGATTTAAATTAAATTTTAAAATAGAAAATAATAACTATGCATTTGGCAAAAACGAAAAGAGAAAACCATTTCACAAGCATTTATATTTTCAAAAAATGAATGAATGTAATAACTCATAATGATGCATATTCTTCTGCTCAATTTCTAAAAAGTTTCAAATAATTTAAATTTTAGCAGGCCAGGAAATGAAAATAACATGTTAGCTTGTTTAATTGGTCCTATTATGATAGATTAAAAAAAATTTCTCTCAAAAAAAAGATATATATATATATATATAGCAGTGAGTGTTGTTGAAAAAAAGAAAAAGACCAAAGAGCAAAGAAAAAATAGCAATGAATCATGTGATAAAGAAAAGATCAAAAAGCAAAATATATATTATGTGACAATTTAAATTAAATCAATTAGGGCAATAGTAATGAAAACAACAACTGATATGATATAAATGAAAGAATGACGGAAACTAGAAAGCTTGATAGGAATTTGATATAAATTTTTGTTTTAAATTATGTTTACGAGCATAGCACGTTGAAATTACGACATCTCATTCGATCTGTCAAGCTAAGCAACATTCACTTCTATTGTATGATTATTTTTCATGCTTTTCAAATTTTTTAAACATAATAATTGTTCAAAATATAAGATAATATTATGTCTTTTTCATAACAGAAAGAAAAAAAAAACAAATTTTTTCCCGAAATTTTTGAATTTAATAAACTTTAAACAAAAAAATGTAGAAGGAAAAAAATTATTTTCAAATTTTTTTAATTTTGATAAAAATTGAAAAATTAAAAAATGAAAGAAATATAATATATATAGTATTTAAATTATATTAAATTTTCTTTCATTACTGATAGCTATAATGATGAAGAAATTTAATAAATTTTCGAAATTTGAATTTTAGAAAAAAAATCATATAAAAAAAAAGTTGGGAAGAATTCTGAAACAACCATAATGATTCAAACAAAGCAAATTGGATTCTTTCCCAATCTTTTTTTTTCTTACTTTTCTTTTTGCTTTTTTTCTCTGCCAAAAGATAATTAGTAAATTAGAGATAATGAAAATTGAAAAATATTTGTCACTTTATTGGATAAATTCGCAGGAATTAAAAATTTATTTTTTTTAATTTTATCCAAAAATTCGTTCATTTATCAAAAAAAAAAAAAAAAAAAAAAAAAAAAAAAAAAAAAAAAAAAAAAAGATAGAAATACAAGAGAAAAAAGAGGAAGAATGAGAGAAGGTGAGAGAAAGAAATAAAAATGACATGTCGAAAATGATATGACGTTATTTGAGTTTATTTGATTATTGCTGTAATTAATTTAAAAAGTTATTTTTATTTATATTTATCGATTCCTTGTGAGTAATTTAAAGAATTGTTTTCATTTAATTGTGGACAAATTTAATTAATTAAAAAATCATTTCTAGTTATAGATTTCTGAAATTTGTATTGTATACAACAACACCTATCGTTTATTCATTATAAAAAGTATTTTTTTTGTTCGCTTATTTGTTCATTTTTCTCCGTTTTTGAGATAAATTATTGAAAGAGTAAAAAATGAAAGACTGAAAAGTGTAAGTTTTTCATGAAAGAATGGGCATCGAAAGAATAATACATGGAAATCTGTTGAAATCTATGATAAGATAATGATAATAAATTGATAAAAGTGATAAGAAGATTGAAATCTATGATAAAATAATGATAATAAATTGGCAAGAATACACACGAAAGGAATTGTTCATTTATTTTGAGATAAATTGTAAATTATCATTTGTATTATTTTTGATTATTTAAGAAATATTAATTTCATTCAATGAACTACAATATTCGTTAAAATTTTACTTAAAAGAATGTGTAGTTTCAATGAATTATTAATGGACGAAAACATTGTTGACATTAATTTTCATTGGTAAATATTATTATTTAAAAGAGAGGAAAATTGAGAGAGAGAGAGAGAGAGAGAGAGAGAGAGAGAGAAAGAGGGAGGGAGGAGAATGAGTAAATAGATAAATAAATTTGAAATGTTGAAAAAAATTAATGTGAAACCTACTTGATGTATGTTCGATTGCCATCATTTCTTCAATTTTATTTCATAAAATAATCAAAAATGCAATAATTGTGATTGCATACAAATCCAATCATCGGAAGCTGCAAAAAAAGGAAATAACGTTTTTAAATTGTACCAAAATATGTTTTTATTTGCATAAATGATATGAAAATTTTCCAGTTATATATTTAAAATTGAATAATGATAAAATACCACCTATTAAATCATAATTATTAAAAAGAAATTAAAATAGTATCTATGACATATAATGTATCATTATTGCTCTTATTATTTATTCGCATCCAAAGTAAAGGTAGATAAAATTTATTTCACTTTTTTAGCAAAGGAATGAAGAGAAATGTTTGCTTAACTTAATTTATTCATAAAATATGATGCAGAATATGTAATGTAATTTAAGAAATTTGAATAACAAAAAAAAAAAGAAATAAAAAAATTAAAACTAATATGAGAAAAGGAAAGGAATAGAAGTTGAGTTTTGAAAGTTCTTAAATATCAAATTAGGTTTGGGAAAAAAGCGAAAAATTGAATTCTCAAATATTTTCTAACATTTATTTGTGCCACTAAATGAATGCAATTTTCAGAAGTGATATCTTAATCATTTATCATTTTCTGTTTCACTATTTTTTCAACTTTATTAAGACGAAAAATTTTCTCATCTGTTCCTCGTCTCTTTTCATACTACTTTTTTTCTTTTCTTTTTTTTTTTTTTTTAGTTTCAATACTATCTAGTATGAAATATGAGTTCTAAGGGGTAACACATAACATTAGACGACTAAAATCGATTCAATCATCAATTTGAATTCTTTCAAATTTCAAACTAACTGACGAATTATTTCCGATGTTTTTTTTTCTTTTTTTAAACAAAAAATGATTAAAAAACGATTGAGTAGACAAAAAAAATGCTTAATATAATATGCGAAAATTTCATTTAAAAAAATTTGCAAAAAAAAAAAAAAATTTTATAATCTGATTAATTATAGTTTAAGATTTTAATAAGTGAAATTTCATGTGAGCAGGTATAAATAATTCACTCAATGAAAGAGGTATATTTAATTAGTTGAAGTGTTTGTTTAATTTTCTACTGTCAAAAGCATTTGTAGACAAATATTGCTTCAACTAATAGTAAAAACTTTTTTTTTTGTCGTAAAATTTGTGTAAATATCTGTGCTCAACAATTCGTACAATATAAATAAAACAAATTGAATAGAAAAGAAAAGGGAAAATGAGAAAAATGAAAAAAAATTATGTTAAAGTAAGTTTTTTTTTTTTAAAGTATATAATTTCGTCTGAATGCAATAAATGGAAAAACGAGGAAAATAGGAATGAAAATCCAGTTTTTTTTTTTTCATTAAAAATGCAGAAATAGATGAAATTTTTAATAAAATATCAGAAGAAAGGAAAAAGAAAGTATGATAAGTGAAAATTTATAAAAAGAAAAAAATTCTATTGAAAATTTGATCAATTAATTTTTTTATTTTTTTTGCTTCTGCTCATTTTTAAATTTAATTTACTTGACTGAAATTAGAAAAGGAAGAAAAGAAAGGAAGGAAATGAAGTTATAATTTATTTTTTATTTAAAATTAATAATAAAAAATTATGAATTCCAAGAAATGAAGATAATTTGTGGCTTTTTTTTTTCGAATATTTCTTAGAATATTTATGTGATTTTTAGATTATTTGGCCGATAATTAACTTATGATAGCATAAGACTTGTTGAGGAAAGCAATAAAAGCCAAGAAAGCCAAATATATATCAGTGCTAACAAGTGCACTCAACGATGTTAAATAACTTAGAACAAAATGCCAATTTCTTTTCTTTTTTTTTTTTGCTTTAATGCAAGCAATCGATTAAAGAATATTGATGTCAACAAAAAAAAAAAAAAAAAAAGAAGAAAAAGAAGAAAAACGAAAATGGAAAGCAAAAAAAAGTTTAAAAAAAAAGTTCATTTGTTACGTGTAATCAAAAATTATGAAATATTATAACAAACAAATGATCCTTCAAATTTTCATGTACTTATAATATTTTAATTGATCGATTAATGATGCAATTAAAGTTATAGTTGAATATTTTTGGATAAAACTAAGCTTTTATCAGTTAGAAAAGAATATGTCTATGAAATGAACGTATTACTATTGATTAATAAGCAATATCAGGATAACAGAATGATGAAAATTTGATACTATCAACAGCAGAATCCATATCTCTAAATAAAAGATTACGAGCTATTTTTATGCGAAAAAAAAAAAGTGTAATTATTAGCATTCATGGACGATTATCTAGGATGCACTCATGATACTAAAATAAATAGCATAATTTTAATAATAATAACAAATAATAATAATAATAATAATAATAACAATAATAATAATAATAATAATAATAAATAATAATAATAATAATAATAATAATAATAATAATAATAATAGTAAATAATAATAATAATACAGCGAGCACAATAATAATGATCAAAAATAATATCGAGAATGTTATTTTAGCATAATTAGTCCTCTTTCTTCGATTTCCTCAATTTCACCCCCTACCCCACCCCCCCACTTCTCGATGTTTTAAAATAATCACAAACAGTTGTTCGTTGTTTGAGACGATTCGACTCTTTTAAAAAATTCTCGAATGAAAAGATGACAATTTAAAGAAGAAAAAAAAAAAGAAAAAAAAAACCGGGGAAACAGGAAGGAATGAAAATTTTCGGAAAAAAAAAATTCGCTGCCATAGTGTAGCACATACCCAAGAAGTACTTTATATTCCATTCAACGAATTGTTCATTTCATTTCAATTATTCATTTGTTTTTCTTCTTATTTGCAATTTGTTTATGAATTTTCCTTAAATTATAACAATTTTCTCATTTCATTATTTTTATACCAAAAAAAAAAAAAAAAAAATACGAAAAAAAGTTAAAAATGATCTTCTGCATTATATACATTACATATTTATGAACAATTAAAAAAAAAATGAGTTAAAAAAAATGATAAAAAAAAATTAAAATTATTGAAAGCTACATAAATGAAGTATGCCATTAATAGTCAATGTTAATGCGCAGAATAAATCGAATAATTCTTTACAGAAATTAAGCATTTTTTTTTTCTGTAACTGAAAATCAAATTGGATAAAACTCTCAGACAGTCACTGAAATTGCTTTTTTCATAATTGAAAATTGAAGAGAAAATTGAATGAAATTTTGGAATAATTTATTATGAATCATTTGTCATTAATATAAATCGAAATTTTTGTTTAGTTTGCTGTTTCAAAAAAAAAAAAAAAAAAAAACAAAAAAAGAAATATTTGACTGGAAATGATCAAATAAATATAAAATTTAACCAATCTTTCCTGCTAAAGTGTCACCTTTATACAATAGAAAATTGGCAGTTATTAGTGGAAAAATGGATCAAAACCAGTTCGATTATCAATATTTACAGTTAAATTAACTGTAGGAATTTCTCTGTAAGTTTTGCAAAAAATAATACATTATAAAATGGATAATTGATGAATTTTCTGATTTGACAAAAAAAAAAAAAAAAAAAGTTTATTAATTTTATGAATATAGCACAAACATTTAGAATCTCATCAAAAAAATATTTAAATATCATATGGATAAAAATAATCGAATGTTCCTTTTTATATTTTTTCTTTTTTGATTTTAATCAAACAAAGGATTTTTTTAACAAAATATCATGCAATAATTACACTCATTGATTGTTTTCATTTTTCTCTTTATTTTCTTAAATTATATATATTATCAACTTTAATAAGCATAATTATTGAAGAATTCAACATTCCCTTAATGAATTGTTTTATTTGTGCATAATTACATTTTCTCTATTTATTCAAATATTGTTTATTCCAATTATAACAAACAACTTCAACAATTATCTATATAAATGAGAGTAAATAATGAAAAAGAAATAATTCCTAATTTATATTATTAATATCAATTTTAGACTATCATTCTAACCCTAAATAATTTTTCTATTGAATTTTCGGAGAAGAAATAGATATCCTGGACATTCATATTTCATTTTTTTTTTAATCAAATATTAGGCGTGCAACCTCTTCATCATGTTATGATTATCACAACGAGATCTGTATGAATTGAAATCCCGCCCTTTTAATCTCAAAAATTTTTTTTGGGGAATATCTCGAGCAGGAAAAATGTGATCAGTGATTACGCTAGTATCTATGGGTTCTTCGTGTTAATCACATTGCTCTTATCATTCTTCATTGATAAATCAACAAAATTAGGAGGATTTTGTATATTAGTGCTTCTCGCATGCAAAGTATTGATTTCACTTCTTCCACACTTCAATTTTTGCCAATGCTTGATTACAGAGAAAATATCTTCATATTTTTGCATGATTATTTCTTATATTACAATATTTCTATACTAATTTTGTTTGAAAATTCAATTTTTCTGCTAACCTTAATTAATATAGTTTAACGCAAAGAGTCATGAATTGTAGTATTTAATAAGTAATTAATATAATAAATTAGAATCAATTATTAGGATAAAATAAGAGAGAATTACTTTTTATAAACATTTCTAATTATAAGGCATAACTTTTGAATGCATTCATTTTTCAGAATGTTTGAATTATTGGATGAATCGATTTAATAATTTATTAAATTTTTTTTTTATATTTAAAATTTTTCATTTATATGTTAAATTTAAGAGTATGAAAAAAATTTATTTTTTGGAATATAATTACGAAAACAAAGACTTTAATATTAGTGTTCAATTCGTTTTAAGAAAATTTAACAAGAAGTTTTTAACGGAAGTTTAGATAAAAAATGTCAAAAAATTGAAGAGTTAGAGGAAACGATGAAGACATTCGCAGAATTATTGACATTTCCCGAAATGCGAATCCACCTTGCACTTGTCATATCCTCAATATTGATTGACATTTCTAAAAACTCTTTGAATTGTTGACTTTTATATTTTTAATTTCATTAGTCAATATCAACGGATAAATACTATATAGTTGCTTTCTCTTTCGCTCTTTACTAATTAAACAAACAAATTGTATCTAAATTGCAATTATGATATGATAACAATAAAAATATTATAAAAAAACTTAATCTTAAAGTAAAAAATTTTAGATTGAAAAAATTTTAAGAGACGAAAATAAAGAAGGCGATGAAAAAAAAAATGAATATTGGTGATCTTGGTACAGATAATATTAATAGAAAATTATTATGGAGTAATTTAATTTTTATTATGAAGTAATTTATTTTTTTTTTTTCTTCTACCACTTTACACATTTCTAAGAGCTGAAAAAAAGGAGAAAAAAATGAAAAAAACAGGAGAAAGATTATTATGGAGTAATTTATTCCTGAAATAACATTAATTATTAATTAATAATTTAGAATAATGATAGGATAATGATAAATATTGGGGGAAAGCAGGAGAAAGAAAAAAAAATGAAAAAAACAGGAGTGAGAAAAAATGAAAAATTAAAAAAAGTGAAAAAAGGGAGAAAAAAATGAAAAAAACAGGAGAAAGAAAAAAAATTGAAAAATGAAAAAAAAAAATGAAAAACAGCATTTACTTGTTGAAAAACATAACAATTAAATTTTGTTTTTTATTTTTATTTAAGTGCTAAAATTAAATACAACTAAAATTTTCAACAGCAAACATTATTCAATTGCTTTTTAAAATTGATGAAAATTGAGTTTTTCATAAGCAAAAATAAATATACCGATTCGATATGTTGATAAAGTTTTTTAATTTATATACTAAATCGAAAAATTGATGACTATTATATCGCATCACTGATATATTCATTTCTCACAATTATGTCACTGAAGAAAATCAAAAACATTTTGACCTGATTTAAGTTTACAATTTTAAACTAATATCAAATTTTCCTATTTTTTATACCTTCAAAAAAAAAACATAAAAATTGACGTATTATTGTCGTTGCAGTAATTTGTTCATGTTTGAAGGATGCAATAATTAAATGACTTGATAAATTGAAATGTCAAACAATTAGTTATTATTTCATTTTTAATTTTTTATAATTTTTTAAGTTTTTCTCATAAAAATAATAAATGATAATTTTAAAATTTTCAATTAACAGAAAAAAAAATTGGAATTCTCTTGTAAAAGTTAAAATTGATATTTTTGAATATATACTTTCGTTTTTTTTTTTTTTTTTTTTTATAGGACATTATAAAAAAAGTATATATATAAGCATTCGAATGTCTATTTTTTATAATTTACATTTTATGATATTGCCTTTGTAATTATTCACCTTTTCCTGCCGTACTAATACATTATGATTCATAACTGAATACACAATTATCATTAATTGCATAATTATAATTGAAAAAAGATTGCAAATTATAATCAATTATACCTAAATTTTCAAATATCAATGCTATAGAAAGTGAATTTGCATCATCATCATTATTTATTCATGAATTGATTGGAAATCTTGATTAGAAGCCTTGGCTTCATGCATTTCTTTGCCCAAGTTTAGCAAACAAACCATAAATGCTATAACACATTTCACAAACACATATTAAAATAATGAACTGCTAGACGAATAAAACTGCCTATTAGTTTAAAGATTATTTGGCTTATTTTTTTTTTCTTATCTCAATAACAACTTTATTAAAATAAAAAAAAAAAAAAATCATTGTTTCGTTTGAATTGCTTTAAGTTTTAAAATATTTTTGGCTTTTCTAATTTTTGCATTTGCTTAAATTTGATTGATTTTTTTCACTTTCATCATCATTATAACCCAAAGCGTATATTGCATTATTTGTAAGGATTTCAATATATTTTCTTGTAACAAGAAATTATCAAATTTGATTATTTGACTGAGCGATTGTAAACCAAAGTAATTTTTTTTTTTATTTTTGATATAGTATCAATCCATTTATCATTTTTCCTAAATTTCTTCCTTTGTTGAAAGAAATTACATCTCAGAAGTAAAATAATGCCTATAATCTTTCAAAAATTTCATTTATTTTCTTAAAATTTCTTAAGTGACAATATTTTGAACTTACTTGTTATTATTTTTGCACATTCAATGATTTATAAATATTTCATTGTTATTATTTCTAACATATATGTCATTTTTTTTTTTTTTTTTATTATTATTATAGTCTATTTCGTTTTGTCTCGGATTTTTTAGATTTATACCTAATGAGAAAAATCCTTTCAATTAAAATCTAAAGTCTTTCAATTTTGCAAAATATAAAACCAAGAATGCAAAAATAATTCATCATGCATAATTAACTTTTTGTCACATTTTAATTAAGTCAATACATTGAAGAAATTGCTTTTCATTGTATATTTTATTGCTTATTATTTCTGTTTTGAAATTTCAATTTTTATTATCACAATAACATTTACAAAATTTATAAATTGTGTTATTATTATTAATCATTTTTTCACACATTTAATGCATTTTAAAATTCTATGAAATTATAATTTTTGAAATTATTTATGAAATTTGAAGGAGCATTTCCAAAATTCTGTCGTATTTAATTTGAAAGGAACAATTTCATTTTACAACAATAACAATTAATATAGCAAATACTCAAAATTCAGATAAATTGCAGGAAATATTAAAGATAAATTAATTACGGATATTTAAAAATGATTGAAAATACTGTATGAATTGAGATTGGAGTTTATTTTTTCTTTAATAAACTTCCCAAGATTAATCATCGCCTTTGCAATATATCAAAAACATCATTTAATTTATCTGAACTAATATCTTTTGCAATACTCATTGAATTAAGACTAATGTAGATAGCAGAAGCAATGAAATATTAATTAAAGTTGATCATTTATTAATTTTAAAATTTGCAAATCATGCCAAATCATTTCGTGTTTTTTCATGAAATGAAACAAAAAATAAAATTCATTTCTTCGTCAATCTTCCACAAGTTATATAAGCTTGAGAAATACAAGTTTAATCACAAACTTTAATACTTCAAAAACTACAATTTTCCATTGAAAGTTTCCAGAAAATCTGCATTTTATAAATTTAATATTTCAAGAAAAATAACAAAACAAAATTTTTTTTAAAACCAAATTTACATCATAAAGATTTCAGATAAATGTTTATCCTTTTACTAAAATAATGATTCACCAGATATATCGTATAAAATAACAAAATAATAAAAATATATTATGATCGTTATCAATATTGATATGATATCATTTATACGTTCATTTATTTACACTATCAATTGTGGATTGAAAAATTTTTATAATTTTGCCATGCACTATTTAGTATTGACAAGAAATTTCTTGTTTAATGTTTCTGAATTAATTTTCAAATGCTTGTAAAAATCCGAAAGAATTAGTTACAATGCATTAGAATATATTTATTGATTGATTTTAGAATTTCATTTATTATATTACGCACCATTGAAGTACATACTGATTACATGATAAAATATGCTAACAAATATCAAAGATTCTGAAAATATTTAATGCAAATATTTCAAATTTAATTTTCGAATATGAATCTATTCGTCTGCATGCAGTATTTATTTGGTGTCCTTAAAAAACATACCTAATTATTGAAGAATGAAAGATGTAAAATTTAAAAAAGTACGATTTTTTTATTTTAAAATTAGCAATAATACGGATTAATTAAATATCAAATTGTATCAAAATCTGAAAATTTTTCCTATTATATCTTATATTATTACTGAAACACACATTTCATTATGAAAACAGAATTAGCATCTAATCTTGTGCATATTTTATTTTCATCTTTCTTTTTTTGCAGACCGATTTTAGAATAATTTAAAATGAATTTTTCATACTTTATACCATTTTCTTAAACTCGTTTCATCAAATATTTATCTTCATTGAGCAAATATTCTGATCACCATTATCAACAACAACAAAAGTAATAATTTTTCATTGAATTTAAACATTTGTTAATTTTTGTTCCTCTCGTAAAATTCTATTCACCAGTGTACCAGATAATTCACATGAATTAATCCAGAAATTGCTAAAATCACTAATAATATATTTTGGACGTGGATTCATCCATAGTAATCTAAAAAAGAAAAAAAAAAGCATAAAATTGTGAATAATTAATAATTAAGCGAATATAAAAATTTACATACAAAGGCAAATATTTTCATGCATTCAGAATCTTTTACATTGTTAATTTTTATCCAATTAATTATTTCTTAATCGATTATTTCCATTCAAATAATGAAGAACCTGCAAAGTTGGCAGAATCCCCACGGTCGCTCCAATTGATCATGATTATTTCCATCCAAAAATAACACCTTATACTCTCGCCTCCATTCGAAATATTCTCTGACAAAATAAAAAATAAATTATATTCATCATATTGTTAGTGAATCATTTCATAATAATCGTAAGGTGAAATAAAATATGTTGGCCAAAAATTGTCAAACATCAAATTTCAAATTTAAACATTTCTTCCTTTAATTATTAGATAAATAAATTAAAATGAATAAATTGAATCAAAATTGATAAGATATTATTAGATTCTAATATCAATAATTCAACATATCAATGTGCAAAATTATTATTGATCAAATAATAAATTGAAATGATTTTTATCAAATTAATTTTAGCATTAATTACTTATATGCTGATATATTATGCATTAAATATTTCAAGTAATTAGCCAAATCTCGAATAGTCATAAAATCATCAACAGCAATGAATGAATTTGGTGGCGCATATCGTTCAACGATTGATCGTTTCAATATAATCGGTATTATATCATGTCCATAGCCATGTTTCCATAACTTTTCCGTTATATAATCGTTGCATATCGAATTTTCAAATGCCAAATAAAAATAATAACTGAAAATGAATTAATTTACAAATTTTATCAAGATTCTTCTTCAATTATTATTAAATTTTTTGTCTAATACAAAATTGTTGTATTGATATTTTTCAATAAATTATGAATAATTGTAAGAAATGTGAAAATTTTCTCAATTTATTTTAATAATTCATTATTACCATTGTTTTTAAATTTGAATATTTATAATTAGATAAAGCATTTAAAAAAAATCAATAATGCTTGCTACAAATAATTTCGTTCTTTATGTTAAAGACTGAAAATTCTCGATGCTATATCAGAGACTGGGAATTCGTGATGTCATGTAAAGGACTGAAAATTCTCGATGCTATATCAGGGACTGAGAATTTGCGATGCTATATCAGAGGCTGGGAATTCGCTGTATTATTTATTAATCTAATTAAAATTTAAAAAAAAAAAAAAAAAGGGAAACATACACATTATCGAGTTGCTTTTCACATGTTGAATTATATGCGCAATAAAAATCTCCGCAAATGCCAAATATATCCACAGTTAAATATTTCTAAAATATATTAGTTTGCATTTCTTGCAACAATGATGAATAATTTGTGGAATTGATTCAATTTTAAATTAATCATTCATAATAGAGATGTTTCTGAACAAAAGATTTGAAGAAGAATTTTGAATTTTACAAATTTTAATGTCATTGCAGATTTTTTTTTTCCTTATCAAATATTAAATATTAATTAACCTTTAAATAATTAACATAAACTTCTCGTTGACTTTCAGTCTTGCAATTGCTTACAAACCATGCGATCGGTTTTGTTTTATTCAATATAATATCATTATCAATCAATGAGCCTATAGGCCTTGAAGCTTTTGCTAATTTTACAGTATATCCATATGGTGATGAAATTGGACTTTTGCGAATAAAATTTAGCGATAAATTGAAGGATAAATCATCGATTGCATAATTAGCAGCTGATTCCTGAAACAATAACGTAATTGTAATATTTAAATAAAACAAATTCAATTATTTATCAATTTCTGAGAAAATAGGTAATATTTGATCATAATAAGTTTAAAACTTCTATAATTTAGCTTTCTCCTTCTTCAAGCAACGTAACAATGCTCATTTCTAATAAATTTATAATTTATGTAATTGATCTTCTGATTTCAACAACAATTTCATAATAATTGATCATAACAAATTTATAACTTCTGCATATATAATAATGCAAATAATAATTTTTGTGAAAAAAAAAATTTTTTTAATGATATTTCCATAATACATAACTTATTTTTTAAAAGCAAAATTACTTGATAAAATTAATTTATTCGTTTCTTTCTTTTTTTTTTTGGTCTGTCTAAAAAAACCATAGTAAGAATAGCTGAAGAATTGTTTAATATTAAATAATTTTCAATTTTTAAAAAATATTTTAATATCATTTAAAAAAAAAAAAAAAAAAAAAAAACAAAAATTCTTCATGAAAAAAAAAAAGAACAAAATTCTTTTTTTGTTCACAAAGAAATTGCCAAATGAGTTTAATACTTTCTCATAATATTCCATCTTTCTCCTATAATCTATCATTATATGCAATCTTTTATGATAAATATAAGAAATAATCAATGATGACCTGAGTGAAAAATATGAAGTATTGATTGGAATATCGTTGATATTGTTCTTTCAACGAATTGATCAGAATAGCTTCAGCAATTGGAATAGTAATATTAGATTTACGAAAACGAATAATACACTTCCATTCTTTGCAACCACCCATATTAACATCTGATATTTGAGAAATTCCATTACTTAGTTCAATTATTTTTACGCCTTTTCCTAAAATTATTTATGGTAAAATAATGAAAAAGAAAAAAGAAAAATCATTTAACAATAAGACGATTGCAATTCTTGAATGTTTTAAGACTTTGTTTGATTAAATTTTTGAATCAATGAAACATTAAAGTTATAATAATATTAAAAAGTAAAAATTTTATAAAAATAAAAAATGAAATATTCTTTTGAAGAAATTTTCTTTCAAACCTTTTTAATTCTTGGTTTTTTTTTTTAAATTTTTTTTTCCAAGCTAACCAATATTTTTTGGTGGCATAAATCGTTGACGCACTTCACTAGGATCTTCACCAACAATATTTTCAATCATAATTAAACCATATTTTGATGAATACAGTGGGATAGCTGCAAATTCTTTTGATAGTCTTTTTTAAAATTTAATATCAATTGAAATTCAAAATTTTGATGATAAACAATTTAAAAAAAAAAAAGAAAAAATCACACAGAATTCTTTGATTCTCTTGTGTGTATCTTAACTTAAATGCTAGTCGATGATTTTATCAGTAATTAAAATGGCAACAAATCATTCTTTGCATTCAAACTATATGCACTAATCTATTCTTTTTCCTTTTTGACTTATTATTTCCTTTACTGAAAACGAATCACTCCGGTGATAATATAATATGCTAATAAATGATTTACGAATAATAAACATCAAATGAAAAAAAAAATTACTATTTAAGCTAAAGACAAATAGATAAGAATGAAGAGAATATTCATTATATGATTATATTCTGTTTTTTATTTAAATAAAGTTCATCGCAAGCTAAAAATGAAAATAACTATTTGATTTTAAATATATTTATATTCTAGACAAAGTCACAAAATACTATCAAATTTTTGCAATTGAAATAATGAAAATAGCCAAGATCATTTAATTAACAGATGACTAAATTAGCATAATCTTTTCAAAAAAAAAAAAAAGAAAAAATTCATGGCTAAATCTAACATTTACGAAAACCTACCATTCATTATAATATGTGAATTCGGTTCTTGTTTATATATTTCACTATTATTCAGTTGTTGCACTTTACCTTGATCGTTAATTATTAGTTTCATTAAGATGCCTTCTTTAGCAATTTCCTTAATTAATTTCACTTTACTCATTTCAGATAACACTTAATTCATAGCAAAATTGCTACAGAGATTTTTTTTTATTTGTTAAAAGTTATCAATTGCTTTCATTTCAATAAATAAATTAATTTATATGTGATGAAATACAAAAATTGGAAATGTAATAAAACGAATACTAATTAATTAGCAGGTATAGTTATTTCAAGATTATTGATTAAATTTACCTTACTTCGAAACTTGTAATTTATCAAATTATCAAAAAGCATATGAAAACCACAAATGAGAGTAATAATGATGAGAAAATACCGAAGACGGTATATTAATTGTTTAAAGCATCTGCTAAACATGCTTGACACATTTAACATCTTTTGATCATCTGAAATACTAATTATAATGAGATAATTAGAAAGAGGAAATTGATTGATTTAATAACTTTGCAAACAATAATTATTATTTATAATACTTTAAAGGAAAATCTTCATTGCTAAATACAATACCTAAATTTCATTCTATAAAAAAGGACATAAAGCATAAATTTAATAAATACTTAAAATCTAGCTGCAAAAACTTTTATGTTTATTCTTCAAATTGATGTATTATAAGAATTGTTTTCAAAGATATATATAATTTTGCCAAATAATTTTTAATTTTTCACAACTTCTTTCTAAAATACTAAAAATTTGTATGAAATATTAATTTTACCAATAATTTAATTTTGCAATTAATATATTTAAAATATTCGGAACAAAATTTGAAAAGTTTCTGATTTATGATAAAGATTGGAAATGTTACAAAGTAAAAAGTGTTAAAACAAAAAATAAAAAAAAATGCACAATATAAAAAAAAATGAAAAAAAAAAAAAAAACGCACGGTAAATTCATTTCCATTTGTAGTAGTTTTAAAAAAATAATTGTTTGAAAAAAAAATCTTTTCTTTTTTTGATTTTTTGAAATTAAATGTTTTTAAAATTGAAGAGAAATTTTTATAAAAGCAATATACATACATGCATACATATGTAAATATTTACATAATAAAAATGCAAATTAATACATTTTATGCATTTCATATACCAATTTCATACATACATATGAAATTTAAGAAAAAAGAAAAATTCTATTGTTTTCCAAATACAACATTAAAAGTGTATAACACACTTTTAATGTATAACAAATTTGCATTTTATCATATTTTTTAAAAAATTGTCTATTTTTTCATTTCCATTAGAAAGCCAAAAAGAAATAAAAAGAAAACCGAAATTTGAAAACAAATTGAAATGGATTTTATTCATATAGATTTAGAACTCAATATGAATTATTTAGTCTTTTATTATTTTTCGGCTCAGGATTTTTACCAAATGTTTCTAATCAAAAAGTAATTTTATTGCATTAAAAAATGAGCAGGTGATAGTATTAATCGTTGAAGGTTTAAATTAAATTATGCTGATATTTTTGGAAAAGTTCAAAAAACATCATAGAATAGAAATATTTCAATTTTGCAGTAAGAATAAAATTTTGCTAATAATAGAAATTATAAAAAGATTAGTGAGTAACTATAAAAGATTATTGAGTAATTATTTGGGAAAAGATCATCAAAATGCTCTAAAATTTAAGAAATTAATTGAAAACAGTAGTTATGATGTGGAAGCAAATTGTTCACTGATGAAGTAATAAATAAACGATATTTGAAATTTCATTTAATGTTCATATGAGAAAGATGAAAGAGATATGAAATTTGTTAAAAAGCTTTTTATTTTAGATAAAAGATCACTAAATGTCTATTCAGCTAATGCTATTTATAGAATTATAAATTTCGAAAAAAAAAACTTTGAAAAAAGCTCTGTTCAAAAGTACAAATTTTTAGTAATGTTAATGAAGTCTAAGTTGCTTTTTTATAATGACTTAATCTTTCCCTCTTTTTTTTTATATGATTTAATTATTCTTTCGCTATTCGATCTATAATTGATCTAATATTCTAGTCAAAAAATTGCAAGAAATATGAATTTGTGAGATAATTTACATTAAACATTCGTCTGTTTCAATAACAATATCTTTATGGAAAGCAAAGGAATAACATTATTTTATTGACATTCAAAAAAATTAAAATTGGCAAAATTTTACGATTTTAAATTATACTTTCAACTAATATTTAATAAAGTAGTAATAATACTAAATTTAGCTCAAATATGTTTTTAATTTTAAAATAAACTAAGTTTTTTTGTATCAAACTTTCTTTTTTCAATTCTGAGATTTTATATCCTAAGTTAACATGTCACGAAATTAATATATTTAGGCTTAATGACAAAGATAATAAAAGTGTGAAATAAATTGACCCGAAGAGGAATGATTTTTGTGTTGAAAACTAGTGTAATGGCACATTCTGAAGAAATCGTTCATAAAACATTATTCACCATCCTCGCTTTCCATTGCATTTCCTAATTTTCTCATTTTTGGAAAGTGTTAAATAATCACTGATGGAAAACAATAATTCGTTATATAAATAATATTCGCAAGCAATTTTTATCGCTTTGTATCGTCGCAAATGTATGAGCAATTCATTTGTTTAAAGTACAAAATTTTGAGAAAATAATAATCTATTCGATAAATTAATAAATTGCTCACCTTAATAATTCGTCTAAATAAAGTCAAATTTGAAATCATAATAGTAGGTTGTAATAGTAAAAGTTATCAAAAATTAACAAAACTTTTTAGGAACTTTTGCATTAATTAATTTTTCATTCTTAATTTATGAATTTTAAAAATTGGAAGCCTTTCAATAACATATATCTATAAAAATACTTTAATTAAAGATAAACTTTTTATTACTTTAAGATTTAAATGTTAGCATAAATATGCAAAATCTTTGGCTAATATATTTTAAATTTACTAATATTATAGATATCAGAAAATGATTTTTATTTCCTATTATTTTAATAAATTGCGCTGAGTGCTTTTTTTGTGGTTTGTCAGAGAATATTTTGAATGCAGACGAAAATGCAAGATGTTTTTCTGACTAGAAATTGTTACTAATCAACTATCATTTGATCATCAGAATCTTGTCAGTTGTGCAAATTACTTTCTGCTCTAGCAGAAATGATATGTTAGAATAATTAGTTGGATGAAAATGATGAAAAAAAAGTTTGAATATGGAAATATATGCGCATGAAAGACAAGAATCTAAAAGATTATGAAAACACGAAAATGTATATATGCAATTAACTATGAAAAGAATTCTGAATACATAAAGATATTTGCTTCATATTGATTTGCAATCATAAATTTATTACGTGCTTCTTGTTTTGTCATGTGAATTTTCATGATTAATAAATAAACTATACATAATTAATAAATAATTGAAAATATATAAGAAATTAAAAAAACGATGAGTTACTCATTGTATTCTGATATTCGGCATGTTGAAAATTATATATTAAAATTCTATTCGCTTCATAGTAAGTATTGAACTAATAAATTTATTGTCTAGCATATGTAATTATTAACATTACTAATGCTTATGAAATTGAGTTATGGTTCGCTGATTGAAAATTCATCAGAATATAATAATTCAAATTAATAGATATAAATCTGTTTAAAAGGCAGCATATCAATCTAACAATAAATGTTTTGTTGGAGGAAAAAAGAAGTTTAGCACAAATTCAAATATTTGCAAAATAATTGATAAATTACGTAAACAATAATTTTTCAGTTATTTATTTCAAATATTTAATTAGATAAATTGGTAATGATATGCATTAATCATTTGAAATTTAAGCTTTTTGCAAGTATTGTTGGAAAATTCCAGGCATAATACTATTATTTGATCTGGACATTGAATTAGGAATTCACAAAAAGGCGGTAATTGATGATGAAATCATTGATAAAAAAAAAAAGGAAATGAAATAAATGCGCAAGAAATATTCTTTATTCAGCATATGTGAAAAAGATTACGACTGTTCAGGTGTTTTGACAGTAGGAAAATCAATATTTGTTAATTAGAACTTCGCTTTAAATGGAATGCTAATTAGAAGGTAAAAATAATCATTACAATATTTAATAAATAATTATTTTTATTTATCAATTTCCATTAAACCAGTAGACATCTGATAATTGTTTGATTTCTTTTTAACACTAGGAAGGTAAGGTCTAAAGAAAACGAACATTTTTAATGATAATCAAATTTCCTGAAAATGAGAATAACCATACAAAATGTAGAATTTTTTCAATTTGATTCTTTTAAATGTTTTTCTGGAATAAGAGAAAATTGTGCCTTTCTCAAAACCCATTAGTTAACTATTGATTCTGCTTATGATTTGAACATGTAAATAAACCTTAAATGTGTTTACTTGATAGACCATAACAATTAAATTTTATAACTTAATATTGATACTTTTTTTGAACAGTTTCGAAAAAAGTTAGGTAAAGTCTAGTAAAATTTTTATGGTCATTAAAGTGAAATTATCACAAAATATTATTAACGATTTATTATTTTGACTTGGAAGCGATAATCAAATCAATTAATTCTGTCATTGGGAAAGAGAAAGCAGATTTTACAGGATGAAAAAAAAAAAAAACGCAAGTGGTAATTATTAAGAATTCGTTTTCATAACAGATAATAAGAAATTTAAATTGTTGAGCAACGTTCCTAATTAAAATTTTTCCATTTATAAATTGAACGATTTACTCATGCTAATATATGAATATATTTGATGGCTATAGATAATAATAATTTTAAATATTAATCATTTACAGTTTAATCATATTTTCATGTGCTTTGGCAGCAGGTATTAATCTTTTTAAGTAAAAAATATTTCAGGAAGAAATTCATGCAGAGAATAAATTAAATAAATCAAAAGTGGAAATTTTTTTGTTCTTTTTTTTTTTTGAAACTTCGAAAAAATTTCTCTTTTTTTGTATTCTAACGATAAATAAAGCATTCAGGAAGTGCGTAGAAAAAGAAAATTAGGAAGGGTGAAAATCAGCTAATATAATTAAAAAATACTTAATCAATTTGGATAAAAGCTTGCAAATGAGAGGACCAAAGCAAATAATTAAAGTTAAAATAGCTTTCCAAGAAACTACTTTCAATCAACTAACCATTTATGAAATATATTTTTATATGTAAATGTATGCAAATTGATGCAAATACTTTAGTGAAATTTTATTACTTTCATACATTGAAATATCACATCATACATTTTAAAATATTTTGAAATTGAAATTTTTACATTAATTCCATATATATATAATGCTTTCCGCAAGGGTTATTGCTCATTTTAAGCTTTTTTATTTCTTCTGTAATTTTGTTAAGTTGCCTATTTAAATCTTGCAATTTAGTAGTTAATGATCTTTTTTCGTGATCAATTTCTAATACCTTTCTTACAATGAACTCTTTGATTTCTCTTTCCTTCAGGATATATGTATATAATTTAATAATATGTTTTCATCCTAAATTTTTATTGATTGTCCTAAAAAACAAGAAAATATACAACGTATTACCTTTAATTGTGCAAAAATGTACATCACGCATATTGAATATTTAAAATTTATGACAATCTTATCAAAATTATTCGACTGATGCAAAAATCACAGAAAAGTTTAACCAAAATTATCCACTAAAATTATTTCGCATTTATGCATTTATTTTCATTGAATATTTTATTGCATCTGCATTATTTTTATTTCACAAATTTTTTTCGTTCAACTTTTTAATGGTTATACTTCATATAGTTTATTGAAATGGCAGATTTTCAATTCGTTTATTCTATCATTTGTGCATCAATCTGTAATTATAAAATGAGCAATTTGAAATTTTTAAATTTCTGAAATTTAGTGGTTAGTTTAAAGTAAACGAATGAATAAGAAGGAATTAGTATTGATTATTAAGAAGAAATGAAATCAGGAATGCTTTTAGGAAAAGCATTAAGAAATAGTTTGTGACAAATAAGTTTAGCTTTGAACACTGTTTAAATTTGATATCATGGATACAATTATAGATTAAAGTAGAGTCAATAATTTGAAATTACTAAATTAATTTTAGAAGCATCAGTTCTATAGTATTATTGTTAAAGTATTAAGTTATAAGCATTGGATTTTAATTGTAAATAGATCTGACTGCAAATTAATTTAGTTTTAATTATTTAAATTGCGGATGAAATCTTTTACATTGGGAAATATTTGACAAATGAGTGGATTTTTTATAATTTCATATTATAAGTAGCTGGACCTGGCCATGCGAAGCTGTCCGGCTCCAGCTAATCTATATAGATAAAAGCATCAATGTTCATTTGTTCAAAATCTTAAACCTCTGAAAGTTCTTAAATACGATGCTTTACCTGTTGCTTTGAAATGTTGGCACAACTCTGCAAAGTATTTCGCATCAATTGCGATGTAAGAATATCTGAAGTAGTTAACCATATATTTTGCTGTCAATAAGCAATTACTAGAGTGAAAATTACAATATCAACAATTTATAGAAACATAGCTGAAAAACTAGTAGTGAAAAATGACACTTAGCCAACTGAAAGTTATCTTTTGTCCATGTTGTTTTTTTTATTTTGCTGTATTTTTATAAAATTAGTATATTACTGTCGATATATATGCATTTTAGGTAGAAAAATTTAATTATAACACAAATAATAGAGGTATTTGGCAAGCGTATTTTTTCATTTGTATCTTTTGAATTTGCTGTCATATTCAATAGTTTTAAATAGAATGTTGTCGCATTTTTGAAATCTGAAATCTGAAAACCCATCTAGAGTAATAAATAGATTATAGACATAAGAAATATTATCCTGGTCAAAAAAAGTTTCAACTATCATGTATTCCTTGACTCAAGATCGAAATCTGAAGCTAAAATTGAACTGTCAGATAAAGTAAAATAAAGGATAAATGGTCTAGTGCAATTAGAGACTTTCAAATATACTAACGAATTCATTATACATTAAACTATTATTGCTGGTGATATGGTTACGTATAAGGTTAAAAATTTTGTCAGGTTTTTTTTTTTAACTTCAGTTCTTAATAGTATGGTGACAAATTGATAGCTTTTATTCAATTAATGTAACCCTTTTGAATCATTATCTTTAATACGATGTATGTACTTATTGCAGTCAACTGAATAACATCTCAAATACTTCGTGTTAATATAAATTAAAATAACTTATGCGAACAGATTTAACTAGCAATAACAAACATGTTTGATGCAGAGTAACATATTTTTTATGCGAGCGGAGATTTTCGTCTCATGTTATTAAAAAAAAAAAAAAAAAATTATATTCGCATCATCGCCAAAATATTTGAACCAGAATACTTCTATCATTCACTGTTCAATTTTTTTCGTTCATTGTTGATTTGATTATATTAGCCGAGAAATTATATTTTTAAATTTCTTTTAAAATTGGTATTAGTTATATTACAGTATGCAGAAAATCATTTTATGTATAGCAAAGTTCTTTTTTTCCCAATCTTATTTATGTTTTGGAATTAAGTTGTTTGATGAATTAAATGTTTTAGATTGATGAAGTACCGCCACCGGAATATTTGAAAGATATCTTACTCAGCATATGGGATGAAGATCCGGAACATAGCACTATATTTTATTGTACTGTTTGTAAAAGTATATTACTTTCGTATGTCAGGTGTTTACCCTTTTTCTCATGATAAAAAGAAAAAGTATATATTTCCATCTTAACAATAACCGATTAACAGTATATAGAGTTGTATTAAAATATATATGCATATTATAACTTCATTATTAGAAATTTGTCACCATTTGTTAAATATAGAATATCATTATCATTATGTGGGATAAATATATTAAACATGTTAGTCATATTGCATTATGTAAGATAAATATATTAAACATTTTAGTCATATACAGAAGAAAAGATTCAATTGTCAAATATTATTTATTTAAAAAAATTATTAATATGGGCTGTTTAATTGCAGTATTATTATTTGATGTTGCATAATTCTCAGATGAAACTTCGGCATAAAATAGTGTGACATCTTATAAATAAAACATATATTTTATGTGTATGTTTACAAATGGTTTGAAACAGTTGAAAGTGATTAACGATATTTTTTATAAGCTGTGGAATTCTCAAGAAGTGAAGTGTCTAGAAAATAATCACCTAACATTAACCTAATGTATCTGCTATGTCGTGATTACAGACGCCATCAGAATCATCGATATTCGTTTTTGGAAGTTGAAAGGTTAAATTAAGATAGCTCTTTCAGATTTTCGAAGTTTTATTAGTGATCTCAATGGGTGGAATATCCAAGTAACGCATTAAATTTTCCCTTTTTCTTTTGTAGTTTGAATGTTGTCTTCCATGTCATAAGTATCAGCAGATGAATGTTGTTTATTTTTGAATTCTACCTGAATAACTCGATCGACTTTTAAAATGATTACAAACAATTTAAAGGAAATCGGAATAAGAGCAAATATGAAGTATTAGATAATAATATGCAAAATTAAGTATTTGATAATATAAATTCTGCAGAATAAATTCATATCTTAATCGTTCTTGATCATTTTTCTTCGGAGAGTAATTTTAAAAATAGCATTCAGTCTAAAATCAATACTAGCATTTAGGAAGAAATTGAAAATGTTCAATTTTTGTTTATTACAGGTTAGGGAGTAACGTTTCTTCAAAATTTTTTAAACAGTGTAACTATCTTAACTACTTTTAAATCAAACAATCTCGTAGAACCGACATAAAAAGCTACATAAAAATTTATTAAATTGTGTAATCACAATAACAGTCATCGCCTAGAAAAAAAACTTAATGAAACAGGTCTAAATATTCTTTCAGTAAATCTCTAATTCTTTAATATCAATTCTTAACATCAAATTCGCGAGATTCTTATTATCAACTATTATAGAGTTCTTTTGATCGAAATTGTGGTAACATGCTGCACTGTATATGTCGGTGTCAGCTTTGCGGCATTTTTTAGGCACGGAAGTTTCTTGAATTGTCTTTTCAATTCGTTTCGATATTCCGTGCTGCAATAGTATTTTTTTACTGTAAAAACTGTAGATTAAACCAATCGATATTACTATCACTAATCGTTAAGAATATCGTTATATTTCCACTGCAATATCTAGACATTAAAATATTTCTTTCTAATGATTCATTATTTAGTTAATTTTCACCTTCTCCAATAATAAAATAAGCAATTGCATGAAATGCTTATATTAAAAAATATTCCCGCGTAGCTTCCTACATAAAACGACATCATTTCGGAAAATTCGAAGAATACTGTCGTCAGATAGATCACCACTGATGTTAGATGTCCAAATCCAATAAATGCAACAATTATCTTTAATGTTTGCAACAATTCGAAATTTTTCATTGCTGAAATTAGTTGACGTAATACCATGATAATCAGTTCAGTTTATAATTAATTAGAATTTTATGAAATCTTAAATAGATGCGATCCTTGTCAGGAAAATTTTTTATTCTGTGGCAGAGATAAATCTTGGTGAGAAAGATTTTGTAAATTGAAGGATTAATTCGTCATCTGCGATATAAGACAGAATAAAGTTAGATAATATCACTATTGTAATTGATTGAGTTTAGTTGACTAGGAATAGATTGAAGAGTTGGACTAGATTTGAGAATGATTGTTGAACGAATTAAGGAGTAACTTGACTAATTTGGAACTGATTGGAAAAAACCGTATAACCCCCAGAACCTCCTTTTTATATCGATATGCTTGGTCTTTATAGTATACAATGATTTATAATTTGTGAATTATCCAAAGGATTTGGTTATCAGGACAAAGAATAAGATGATGGTTCAATGCTTATAGTAAGCTTTAGTTCTTACAGCATTTCAGACATAAATTTTAGTATTTCAAACAATGCACGTGAACTCTCTCAGCAGATCGGAAGATGAAAGAATAGAATCTTTGTGCATGAATAAGTGATTCATTGCCTGAGAAATGTTACAAATTTCTGTTCTACGAAATACTTTGATTATTTCATCACATTTATATTGCAAAATATTTCGGTTTACCACCATTCTTGACTGAAAAAAAAGATGAATTCTTTTAGAGGGAAGAATTTAAAGGTTACAGCTCAATTAAGTTACTTGAATTCGTCGTTCGATAGCACTCCTGATTTGTAGAGCGATTGCTTGTTTTTCTTCGACTTTTTGCGTTAGTATCTTGATTGTTGGTGACTGAATTCTTGGATTCTCCCTGTTGAATTCTTGTTTTTGTTTCTAGAAGATATAGTATATAAATAGGTCTATTGAGGAGTCTTTCGTGTGAAATTTTTACTAAGGCGTTTATTGCTTTACATTTCTTCCTCTTTTAATCTCCTTCATTTTGGCTAATTTCCACATGATGCAGGGAACTTCTGGTTCGCTGGCTAATATAATTTCTTTTTCATGTGATAATCTTGGGCTCTATGTTTCTTAGGGAAATATGTTCCCTTTGAGGTTTCTCTCTAAAACTGATTAAATATTCATTTTTCCTAATTTCTCAAAAAGTATTCAAGACTTTGAAAATGTTTGACCAGACTTAATGTCGGTAAACCGAAATGCCGACATAATCAAAATGTTTTTTATAATAAAAATTTGCGGTCTCGTACATGTAAGCCTTTTATCCATATTGCGCACAATGACCTTTTGTTTCTCATTATCTAATCTGCTTATAATCTCATGTGCTTCGTTTAGGAATTGTAAATGGTGTAAAAATGCTTAAATGATTGTAAAACATGCTGATGTCTGGAATTTTATAAGGACTAATATCATGCTCTTTATCAAAGGATTGTGAATGATTTGAAATATGTCTGAAATGTCATAAGGATTAATATCATGCTTTTTGTCTAAAGGATTGCAAATGGTTGCAATCATGTCAATTGTCAAGCAATGTAGGGAATAAATCTTTTTTTTTTCTTGTTTAAATAATTTAAGCATTGCTTATCTCTTATCCTTTAGTCTTTATCCATACCAATCTTTTTTGTATGATTAATGTATGAACCTCCGTCCCTATCAAGAATGACTATACAAAAGGGAAGTTTTCGAGGCAGCAGGATCAGTGCTTGAATATATCACCAGCAGCTGCTGCAGTCTCTTCAGTATTCCTATCATCAGTACATCAAGGCTAAAAGGCGGGCTTCAGTGTCTACAAATGTCTATATTGTCAGTTCATCAGCAACAAGCGAACTACATCAGTGTCAGTGGCAAAACATTCCCAGCTAATATGAAGCACACGCAACGAAACACCACTATTGGTATTATTTATATTACTCGCATATTGTTCTTTTCTCATTATTTATTATTGTAAAGTGCGATATTGTTCATAATGTCACGTAAACTTAATAAAGGCTATTTTTGACCTATTCAACTCACAGCAGCAAAAATCTCCAATCCACCGGTTCTAGAATTCCAAATCTCAAATCAATCGAAACCCCTTTTTCCCTACACTTGATAAATTTTTCTTTAGTAGTTAGCTTATGAAAAATAAATTCATCTTGATCATTGTATTACTGTATAGAATGAATAGAGAAGCGCTGAGAGAGATGGCCGTATGATTTCATAATCATCAAAGTTTCTTTAAGTCATTGGTCAAATATTGAGCACACCTTCTACTCCCGCCATTGGAGTTATCAATTCTTCCGTAATAACTTCCTACCAATACTTTTTGTTATTGCTTTGTTGGTTGGTTAATCCAGTTATTTTTTCAGAAACTTCTTAACTCCACGGAAATGGTATTCTTCCAGATCATTCTCTTTTGTGCTAAAAAACTCGTTATTTTGGTATTTTGCTCCGCAATGGTCGAAAACTAGTTGAAATTGACTAGCATTATCACTCAAGATTAGCTAAGGATGGCCTCATCATGCAACGAATCTTTTTAATATGTGAAAGAAGTGCTCGGAATTCGAGCAAGCAGAAATTTGCTCAAATTCCGAGAAATCTAATCGCGTTTCAATGCATCTGTTGCTGTAAAATGTGATAATAAAGTTAAAATCCCATTGCATTTGGCCTGATGATGGTACCATCGAGGAAACAGCTCCATTTCCAGCTTCATTACCGACTACTAGGAACATTGATTTCAAAAAAAAAAGTTTTTTTCTGGAATATCAAAAAGTCATTGGCAGTTTGGATTCAAAATCCGCTCTCCCAAGCCCTTCCGAGACACTCGTTCCGGAAATGATTTGTGCTGAAGATGGAAAGACTTAAAGAGTAATGATAATATCATTACCAGCCTTACACCGAATAACTATGGACCTAATCTTGTTTCACGTGAAACAAATGATAATAAACTCGTTTTGGAACCAGAAATTGGTAAAATTGTTCCAAATGTGTGATGAAGTCCAATAGAAACGTTTTGTCTAGAGATATGTTCGATAATGACAGGAATTTACACAGTCCTTTTTTATGATCATCAGTATAATTGTTTTGCTTCCCTCCTTTTTCTGGCTTTCTTTTCTCTTTCTGTTTTTTGCAATGAACGTAGTAGAACAAATACGATTCGGAGCAATTTTCTCATTTATTACGTTTTCTAGAAACTAATACGCATAATTACCGTGCCATAATGAACTATTTTCACACATGCCTCATTTATCATGCAACTGAATCCCACAATGACTATTACCAATCTTCAGCAATCACTCAAAGTCGTGGCGAGAATTCTGAGGCAACTTCAATGCATCTGGTACCTTTTAAAAATCCCAGACAGTTAGAAATTAAATTATCTGATTTCATGCTTGAGAGAAGATGCTTTATTAGCTGTGAAAGAACATGATATCTCGCCAACGAATTACGAATTGATAAGAACGGTATTAATTGAAAAATATGGAAAATCTATCACAATAAACAAGTTGCTATATAATAAATTTGATTCTTCTAAAAGAAATGATAAAGAACGAAAATCAGTCATTGATGGAATTCTCCGACTATGGAACAATAGGTGAAAATCTAAACATTCTAGCATCGAAAAGACAACAGAAAAATATTGCAAGTTTAGATTTTGGACAGAATTCATCAATTAAAATCGGAACTTCTACTTTATCTGCGACAAATCAAACAAAATCTATCAGCCTTTCAAACCACATTCATTAAATTTTTACTCTGATCAATATTTAATTACACTTCCTACGCTTCAACTCTGTCAATGTCCATCCAGTACAATAACCCGCAGTGTCGGAAAACCGAAGAAAAGATGATACAAATTTAGTATAGTTCTATCTCATTTTATTATATAAAAAGTAAAATATAGTAACTGTCAGCTTAAATTGTTAAGAAATGATTGATCACACGATTTTAATAGACTAAAACTCAAATATGATTTCGACATTTTTTGAAACTCTAAACTATTTGATTTTGATTGATGATATCTTAAAACTTCTTTGCAAATGTATTAATGACTTCCGCTATGGAATTTTTACCACCCGGTGCCAGGACCAAACTCATCAACGGCGACAAATAATTATCAAAGATCAAATAATTATCAAAGACGGTGCCCGCTTGATTGATGGGACCCCGTCTCGGATTCCAGACACCCAGACGGCATCATGGGTGTACAAAAATGGTATATAAGCGGCACCAAACGAGCCAAAATTCGTTCGTTTGATTTCATTTCGCTTCTCGTTATCCGATCAACCAGAACGACGCCGAGCCGCTTCCACTGCTAACACCCCCCCCTTTTTTTACTTCTATTTTCTCGTTATTTTATACATTCGTTACTTATTATGTGTCGCGTTTGGACAATACCTCACGCGTTATATTCAACGTAATAAACTATTCGAATTACTTAGTGTCGGGGAACACTTTCATCCTAACATACCAAGTTCCACGACACTCAGATAATTTCCCTACTATCAAAAAAGGTCCGAATTGTGGTTGCATTATCGATCATCATTTATTGTCTACCATTTTACAGCAAATAAAATTTGTGTATCAAGGACTTTATTCCATAGCAAAATCATCATCTGTACCAAGTTCTTACCTGATTTCAAGCAATGCACATGAGCTGTATTAGTAGATCAGATGAGAGCTTCTGTACCGAGATATGGATAAGTGAGTCATTTGTTGAGAAATATTACATATTTCTATCATACAAATAATTTGGTTGTTTCATTATGTTTATATTATGGAACATTTCGGTTTTGCTGACAATCTCGATATGAAAATGATAGCAACTAAATAATTAAAAAAAAAAAAGGGATATTTATGGTAATATGATGATACGGAAGAATGTTTCGGGTAAGCCATCAAGCATTAATCAGATTTGATATTTTACTTATATCAATTAAATAACTCACTTTTTACAGACTTTGCTAAGACTCGACCAAGTACTGTATAAAGGGTAATTGTTGCTAAATTAATAAAGATTGATGAAACGCTCCAAATTAAACTTGCTTGGCCATTATATACTGCTACCACATTACAGATTACTTTGACGCTGCAAATGAAACAAAGAAACATTAACGGTAATTGAAAAATGAAACAGAAGATAGAGCGTTTAATGTTCATTTTGAATATAAAATGTTTGGAAATATTTTTCGCATTTTCCGCAGTCCAAAAGATCGAATGTACGAATATTCCATACACTTTTTTTAAATTTTCGACGTTGTTGGAAAATCCGAAAATTTTATAAAACACGTAATAAAGTATTTCGTAATATAGAAATATTTCTTTATAAAAGTTCTTTTTATCTCATCTTTCGATTTCTTAGTTAAAATGTTAAAATTTATGTTAATTTTATCTGGAATGTTGCAAGGACCAAGGTTTTTATATATCATTAAAAAAAATGAAAGTTACGCTAATTGTCGATCAACGCTTATGTGCATAAGATCAAGGTTCATCAATTTAAAAAGAATCATCTCTTCAGCTTTTCAACAATCACTTTTCAATCGGTTTCAATCAATAGTTAACTAGTTATCCGTGTTTTAGTTGTCACTCAGTTGTTATTCAAAACATAAGGGGTTAATCAATTGTCGTTCAGTTAATTAATTCAATATTCAGTCATGAAGATTTATCCATCCCACAACATAAAATACTTTCCCGACAAGGTTTATTTTGAAATTTTAAGATTTTCACACGTTTTATTCTTTTAGTAACAGAGTTTTCCCGAGCATGTTCTCTATTGTACTTCTGTATTTTCCATTTTCTACTTATTAACCTTTCCTTTCGTATTTTCCTTAAAAAAGAAAGAAATTCATCCCGTTTTTCCTATCATTAACTGTCAAAGAATGTCAAAGAACTGTCAAAGAAAAAAGCGAAGTCAAAGAATTTTCTCTCGGTCAGAGATGGATTAATGTTTTATGGATTTTTTCTGAAAAAATCGTCATTCTCTCATACTTGCTACAGAAATTCGATTTCGGGTATTATTGGCCATTTCTGTTAATTATTCATATAGAAAATGTAATTTACTTGTTTTCAGCATTTATTATGACCACAATGAGCATAGCGACTGCATAAAGTACAGCTGGTGTGATCATTGCTGCGTAATAAAACTTATTTTTCATTTTTTGATAGCTGCAAATGACAGTAACAATTTTCATTAAGAAATATGTTCGATGGAAGAAAACAGCAGATCTTCGGATGAAAAAAGCAAATAATTTTGCCCCGCCATTTTGAGAAACGTAGTTACCTGTACTGCCAGAAAAGTTGGATTTACTTATCTTGTCCAGATGCTTACCTTAAAGGTTTTAGAATGGCGATAGCTCGATCCACACCAATAGGAAACAATATAATCAGTGCAAAATTTAGACCAAAATTGGGTATTAATTGTATCCAAATGCATGTCCATAAGGGTATGAAATTAATTCCGGTGAAAATACAGTATGCGAATGGGATATGGCTAATTTGATGAAGAATGTCACCAAATGCACTCAGTGCTATGCATATGTTGTTAACATTGTGCAGATTTCTGGAATTCTTATTAATATGAGAATTCCAAAATTATTTTAATGTCTGGAATTGAAAACTGAGTTTAATATTCGCTGCAAAAGGTTATAAATTATAATTGAACTTTTCACAAAAAAAAGAAAAGAAAAAAAACATAAAAACATAAATAATAAAATAAACGATTCTAATTTTCCTTTTCAGCGCATATTTCTAAGTATTCTCTGAATCCTTAAATCTTTCATTCTAATCTTGCTCGTTGGCCCTATGCCTCACTTCTTCTCTGTTTTACATTCTATACAAAAACTGAGTAATGGGGTAATGACCAATGATCAAACTGTTATTGCTGATCAAATAATCAATAGGGATCAAAAAATAATCGTAAATATTCAATCAGTGATTTACTTGCTCTGAATAGTAGTTACAATGATCGCCGTATTGCCAACAAAGCCAGTTAAAAGACATAGCAGAAAAATACATACACATGGTAGGATTGGTACCAGTATAGCCATTATCCCACTTGACCTGAAACTGGAAGCGTTCAAAAATTTGAAATTAATTCAAACTCGACTCGTAATTGACGTTGTTTTACGTGATTTTATTTCTTAAATTTAATTCAACATCATGCATAACTTATAAACTTCTGTAAAAGTGGCTTTGAATTCGGCTGGTAGAGCTGTATGTGCATATGAATAGAAATTGCGAACTGTTAGGCGTCCTAAGATGTCCATTGAATATATGACAAGAATAACGAGAACTGAAACTCGAAGTAAGTCTGAATACTTCGTAAAGACAAAAACAAGAGGATAGAGCGAAATAAATGTAAATAACACATTACTACATGCATTTTATGATTTATCAAAAGATTATTATTATGCTGCCATTCATGGCAATCATATCATAATTAGTACTTTATGAAAAATGGGAATGATCATTAGAAATCTTTTGAATGGATGCAAATAAGAACTGCTAGAATTTAGTAAAATTATTTGAAAATCATTCCGAAAATCCTAAGCAATTTTATCAAAGTTTATTTCACGTCAACCAATAATTATTTTGCATCTTTCGACGCTTGTACAGGTCAGCCGGTTATGATGTAGTAAGAAGTGAAAGAATCTTCAATCATGTTTATGGTTGATGTTTTATGATAAACTGCTCAAGTGAGAGAATTAAAATTGCATAAATCCTGACGAATTCATTGATTTAACGATAATTACTAATTTGATGTAATTACTACAGAAAGTGAAAAATGAAACAGATTGCAATTTGGATATATCCAAAAGATTATGCCGTTTGCATGAAAGTAACTGTCAACTAGCAAACTGCTACTTGTTATCCATCTATTATCAACTTATGAAGCCATCATTAATAGAAATTATCCGCCCAGACATTTGATATGTAATACCACTGCTAATATAACCATATGCCAATTGTAGCAAGAAAAGAATCTTATCGTGACAATTATTTAGCCATCCATTTACCGGTCTTTCAACATTA
>JAOVVO010000500.1:0-61581 GCA_028564675.1 Onchocerca lupi
AAATAAGTTTGATTTTCTTTATAACAAATATAATATTATGTATGTAAATACACAAAATCTATTATACCAAATACGCATCATATTTTTCATATGAAATATATATATATATATATATATATATATATTTATATATATATATATCTGAAATTATGGAATATTTGGCGCAAATATGATTAAATAAGCGCTTTTGTCATTCGTCTATTATCATATATAGTTGATGCTTTAATTAATGGATAAAAGTGAAAATACTTCAAAATTAAAGAAAACACTTTTTTAATTGATTAATTAATTTCAAAAAGTTACTAATGATGAAAAATACTTACCCAGGATCATTGGAACTAGTACCATCCTCTGAACTTGGACTTTGTTGCGTTGTTTCATTATCGTTTGTAGTACTGTCGGATGTATCCATAATTACTATTTTCTACTATGCTTGACTTTTTCAGTCGTATTTTAGTTAATAATACTATTTATTCTAAACACCGGCCGTAATTTGCCTTTTAAGGCCTCTAAGACAAATAAAAGATACGATTTTTACAGTAATGAAATTAACAGTGAATAATTGATTGAAATTCTGGATTATTCTTGAAATCTGAGCAAGTTTTGAACTATTTCAGTGATCAAATAGCTAGCAAATATGATTGAATTGACACTTCGACGACACTTCTGCTCTCTTCCCAATGTTTCTTCTCTCAGATCACAAGAAATTGCAGAAAATTTGCTGTTATTTCTGAAGTACAAAGAATAAATCGTTGTAAGAAAATGAAAACTTGAATTGATAGAATTTCGCTTCGAAGAGAATAATTGAATTATGCGGAAAAATTTCATTCAATTAACAATTATTAACAGGATTATTTACTATTTAAAAAAAAAAAAGAATACGAAAATATGATATAAAAAATTCAATATTTTCCTTTTTTTTTTTTTTTTGCTGATACTTTCAAAAATAAAACAAAAAAAAAAAAAAAAATTGATTCAAATATTAAATTTCGACAAGAAACATTACAAACATTGCTAAATTGTAAATAAAACGTCAAAAACACATAAATAAATTCCGCAAGCTCTTTCATCTCTTCTATCTTTCTGCTTTTATAATTTTATGATTATTTCGATTCTTTTTTTTTTTTTCAATTCTTTTCTTTTAATTTTGCCTTATCTTCTATTCTTTGTAATTTTATAAACTTTTATGTACATAATTCTTGATGTAAAAACACAAAAAACACGTAAAGTGTAAATTTGAAATGAAAAAAAAACGCAAAAAAAGAACGTAGAATTCAAAAATGTCTGAATAAACACATTTATTTTATCATAAAAATGCACAAATACTCTATGATATGATATATCAATATTCAAATCATTGTGTACAAATTATTGTTTGCCAATTTTTCTACTCTTTTTTTTCTTTCAACAATAATTAAATTGCTTAAATGAAATCTTTTTTCATTTGAAAATAATTATGTTGCATATAATTTGAAATAATTTTTGCTTTGATAAAAGTTGTAAAAAAAGAAAAAAAAAAATCCAATCAAATTTTTTAACGATTAAAACAATTAGTAAAAAAAGGTAGAGAGAAGGAGATCAAAGATTATTTCTCAAAGTTGGAAATATTTCCTTTTCATCTTAAAGCTTAAATAGAGATGAAAATATATTTGAATAAATAAATTAACAAAAGAACAAATGTGGATGACATATGGAAAAATGACAAAGATCATTCCTAGCAAAATGTATCCATCCTGAATTTCAAATCTGTGATGAATTTTTCAAACAACAACCAAAATTTGATCCTCAATAATTTTGACAACTTTTGATAGAAAAACGAATTCTCGGAAAAAGCATTATGAAAAATTTCTGACAAAGTTAAATGTATTGATAACATTGATGTCATGATGTAAAAAGTTTTTCTTTTTTTTTTCTCTCTCTCTCTTTTGAAAACAAATTGCTATCAACAATTTCAAAAAGGAAAAAAAAAAAAAAAAGTTAATATTAACTGAAACGACAAACAAAAGAGATGGAAAAGTTAACTGTTAGTTTGAAAAAGAAAAGGTAATTATTCGGTTGTATCACTTAAAAAACACCATCAATATGTGTAAATTTTAATTAAACAAAAAATATAACATTTTTAAATACAAATTTATATCAATTAATCAAATTTTTCTTCCTTAGCATGCATCATTTAAATATTATTGATTAAAATCCATTTCATAATATTATATTATCAATGATAAATAGAATGTTAATTAGAATATCAATTTCTAAAATTATTATCATTTCTTTTTATCTATTCATTCACAAGTAATCTCCTACTAATTACGTATTTTATAATTGATATTTTTGGATCATTTTTCTTTTCCTTTTTCATTGAAAAAATCCACAAAAAAAGAAAAATAAATAATCTGACAGATATTGAGTTCAAAATCTACATGAAATTGATGGATTTAAGTAATTGACTTCAAGCAGAACTAAAATTTAACTTGATATGTATAACTATCTGATTCAAATCAAACCTGAAATATCCAAGACGATAATTTTAAAAAGTGAAAATTATCAATAAGGAAAAGGAATTTGTTTGAAAAGTTGAAAAGTTAAAACTGAATGGCTAAATGGTTGATATATGATGAAATGTATACATGGGTGTGTGTGTGTGTGTGTTCCAGTGTGCATTTTATGTTTTTGAAGGAAAAAAAAAAAAAAAAAACTTTCTTTTTTTTTTTTTCTTTTCAAAATTCTTGAAGCTAAAATTGATTGACGTAGCTCTCTTGTTTTTTCATGCTCTGTCATAGACTTACTCGCCTATATTTGATGTAAAATAATACATCATTTCGAAGTTTAACATCAAGACATTCCAGTTTGTTAAAATTTTCCATTCTAGAATTTCGACGTACTCTTGTTATGTATCATTTATATATATATATATATATATATATATATATATGTTCATGTTACTGAAAAGGAGAAGAGATGATGATGGATTTGTCAATTTGATCCGAAAAGAGAGAAAAAATTCATGAAATTTTGCCAAGAAATAATTCTAAAACGGATATAAATAAATCTTATTATTTCTACGTTTTTTTTTCTTTTTTCACTTGAAACTATCATTTCAAAAAAAAAAAAAAAAAAAAAAAAAAAAGTTCGATGAATTCAATTGCTTTATATCATTATGGTAGGATGAAATGATAGGATACATAAAAGAATTAAATTAATTCTCGAACTAAAGAGGACGATGATATTCTAATGTTATGATAATGATAATGCTGACAAAATCCTTCGATGATTAATTGCGTAACATAAAATTAATTAAAGAAATTACACTTCATGAAATAAAAAGAATAATGATACTTGTAGATGATATGATGATGATGATAACGCTGATCAGTATAGATGATTAATTGCTAATAGTACAAAAATTAACCAAACAATGATAATATCATCTGGATATAAATTAATCAAGCAATGATAATATCATTTAGATATAAATTAATCATTTTTAACTATTGTATCGTTTAAAAAAAAAGAAAAAAAAAAGAATCAATGATATATTAAATTAATTTTTTACAAATTTTAATTTTTAGAAAAAAATATTTATAACATTTTAATGTTTAAAAAATTTTTAGAAAAAAAAAAAACAAAAATGATACAGATCAATATTATCGATATTCCATTAACAACAGATGTGACATTTGGGAAATCTTAAGAACGGTCTTACTGATAAGATATTTATTCTTCTTGTGCTCGTTCAAGAGGACAATAATAGCTTTAACAGCAATAGATAGATAGATAAATTTAAAAGAGATGAAGTGAACTATGATGATATTGAAGGTCATTGGTGTATTACTACTGTTGTAGGCATTTCTGAGCATTACTGGAAAGATGAGAGACAAACGGACGTATCGACCGACGATCGTCAAATTTCGAGAGAGTGAAAGAGTACAAGTGTTATATATTCAGCAATATTTTCAACAGGTACATAGTTCAATGACTTCGTATTTATATATGTATATATAGATTGAAATGGATTTAAATTATTGATAGTACCTGGCTAAAAATACTCTGATTCAATTATTATTATTATTATTATTATTATTATTATTATTATTAATTTAATGATAAGACAAATGATTACTTGAATCATTTAATCTTTATGATAAAATAAAGTATTAAGTGAAATATTTAATCATTGATAATAAATTGCTAGTAAAATATTTAATCTTTATGATAAAACAAGTGATTATTGAATCATTTAATCTTTATAAAAAAGTATAATGATTAATATGATTATTTCTATATATATATATATGTATGCTAAATTGATTAACTTTGATTGGTCAAAAAAAAAAAGAAGTATTGAGTATATTCATTGAATATTCGATATATATATATATATCAATATAGGAATGATTGAATTTATTTCACATGAATAGTTATCATCAACCGGATAATCAAAAATGATCGTTTTGATTCAACGGAAAAAAAAAAAGAAAAAGAGAAAAAAATTCGTAAAAACCGGTCTGCTTGATTGTTGAAAGGAAAGCGTCAGCTCAACATTTTTTTTTATGAGAGCAGAAAAGATGATGTACTGTTGAAAAATATATGTAAACGGTAAAAGTATAGAAAATTGCGTGAACGGAAAAAAAAAAAAAAAGTCATAGAGACAAACAGATTCATACATTTATTTTTGGCATTACTTTCGCCGATATTTTCCCTTTTTCTCAATTAAGGAAATTATTTGCATTTATGTTGGGTAACATTCTGACTTTTACAGGCAATTCAGGAAGACAGGAAAATGTACCTAAAGTATTCATATACAAATTATAATGCTTAATTTATCTTATAGAATTCAAGTTTAGCTATACGTAATGAAGCTGTTATATTTGGCAAAGCAAATGACTAGAGGACACGTTGGACGAAACATCTTCAATCGAGTGTGACTCGTTTGCTTGAATGAAGCATAGACATTGAATGTGGCCCCAAGTGGGCCGCCATTTTTGGTAAGCGGAAATGGCGCGCTGTAGGATAAGTCAACGTTGAGTCACGCAATGCTGACGTGATGATATATAGTTGCGCGAAGTGACATTTATTTGTGCTAGAGATATACTATGATGGCATGCAAAAGAATCTCCGTAATGACAAGTAATAGAAAGGCAAAAATTATCATCAATGTCAATTTTTTTAATACCTCAACAAATTTACTTATCATTTAAATCAATTTCAAGATGAACGTATCCATTCTATTTATTGATGAGCTGTGAAACTCAACAATTTTAAAACTGATCTAATTAATGGATTACGAAAATATTCTTCTTTTATCTTATCAATATGAAGAAATGCAGTGATAATTTTATTTTCATCAATGATCATTCGAAATCAAATAAAAGTGGAAGAGAGAAGTAAAGTAAATGTGTTGATATGATGGGAACATTAAGTAAATGCGACAAGTTCATTTTGAAGAATAGCTGGAATAGAATTGAAAAGAAGGTACTTTTGATTTTCAAACAAGAAGAATGATTTTCAGCAAGCAGCAGTTGACAAAATCAACTTATTTCAAAATTTCCACCACCAATCTATTTACCAATGTTTAAAAGAAGAAAAAAAAAAAAAGGAAAACCTTCATATGTGCATTTTATCATGAAATTAAAACGAACATCAACGAAACTTTTTAGCAATTTTAACAAAATCAGAATAAAAATTGTGTGAAATTATATGTTAAATATTGTTTGCACATTACTGGATTAGATGAAAAAAAAAAAAAAAAAAAAGAAAAAAAGGTCAAAAGTTACATATGATTTTTATAAAATTGTGCTTTAAATTGCTTGCCATATTATTGAATCTATGATGAAAAAAAGTCAAAATGATTAAAAAAGAATAGTTTGGAACAGAATTTTTGCTGAAATAAAAAAAAAGAAAAGGTTAAATTAAAATTCTGTGAAATTTGTATATATTAAATATTTTTCACATTATTGAAATGGAAAAAAAGAAAGGAGAAAAAGGTCAAAAGTTCAAAGATCAAATTGTTTTAGGCCTAAAAAGATGAAAAGTGGGGAAAAAAGTGAAATGATCGCAAGATTTGTCACGTATCATATTCATTCGCACGCACACATTTATATGTAAACATGAGATTTTTGTTTTAACATTTTTTCGCTTATATTATTGCAACATAGCATGTATATATGGATAGAAATTTTTAACTTCTGACGACGTAAGTGGGAAAAATGTCAGTTACAGGCCTGAATCATTTTCTTTCGAAGGCCAAATATTTGCCTTTGCCAGGCCTTTTTTTTTCATTTTCGAGAATCTTACGAATAAAATTCCCTTGTGAATACCACTACTTCCCATACTTGGACATTTTAGCAAAACTTTAACTTCTAGCTAATATTCTAGCTTTCTTCATCACTTTTAAACAAAATACTGTCCACAAAACTACAAAAAAAAAAAAAAAAAAAAAAAAAAAAAAATTCCGATTCAACGAAATTACGTATCAATTTGAATTTTTTTGCAAATTTATGTGAAAAAATTTGTAAATTCGCCCATTTAATTGTTACTTAAAGAAAACAATGAAAGTATCAATTTTGATATTTTTCATCAATAAATCGAAATAATGAATTATTTGGATAAAATATTCAATGAAAAAATAAATGATTTCCCAAAAGTTACATTGATAGAATTAATTTTTAAAAAAGAAATAATGAGTTTATTAATTTCGTTATTTCTTATCGAAATACCGAAATAATGAAAAACTTAAATAAATGTTGAGTAAATATAATCAAAGATTGGTCCCAAGACGAACATCTGGTCCAGAAAGAGATGAAAGCGGGGGCTGAATGAATTGGTTGCGGGTTGTGGCATAGTTACCTTTTCCTCCTCTTCCTCTTCTTCCTTTTCTTTTCCTCTTCTTTTTCCTCTTCCTCTTCCTTTTCCCTCATCTTTCTCTTCCTCAATTCTTCTCTCTCCTTCTTTTTCAAGACAAATCGATTGCATTCATTTCCTATGTCATATATTTATTCTAATATTTGCAAATTGTATTTTTAATTGCAATAATTTATTTATAAAACAAATTTTTTTTTTCAACTTTAAAATAATTTCAAACTAATTTGATTGATTTATTGATTGGTGTGACTGTAAATTTATAACAATAACTTATTTATAAAATCAAACTTTCTTTGAAGTTTAAAATAATTTCAAATCGATGTATCAATTTGAGTAATTTTAAAGTTTTATATGCGTAAAATTATCATTTAGAAAATTGGAATAATTGAGTCACATCAAAACATAATGCGTGGATTTTTTTTTCTTCTAATTTAAAAATGAGCATTTTTAGATAGCAAAAAAAAAACATTCATTTAATATTTAAATTTTAGAAATATGCTAATTAGACTAATTGATTGAATAAATAGAATTTTGATTTATAGTTGATAAGGGAATTAGAATTGCAAGAAATTGTCGATGAAAGTTATGAGATTTTTCTATGAAATAATATATCAAAAATGGTTATTTAATAGAAAAAATGAAAAGAATCAAATAAAAATTTTAAAAAAAAAGATAAATTTAAACAAGAAATGTGCAGAGGGATTCGTAGGGGGTGGGATTTGAACCCTTGCTTTACAAAAAAAAAATTATCGGGGTTCGAATCCTCCCTCTATCATTATCAACAAGAAAAAAAAACATGAAAAAGTGAGTAAGTGTAGTTGGATGAAGGAGATTAATCTTTAATCTTTGATGTTTATTTCGATATTTTACATTTAATGTCCATCCATCAAATGCAAGCATGATAGTGTAAATCTCACCTGTCTGCAAGCAAAGGAAAATTTGCAAAAATGCAAGTTATGAATAGCAATGCAACAATATCATGCAAACCATTGAATGTTTCACTTTTAAGAGACGTCTGAAGTGGAATTAACAAGGTATTTGATCATACCGATCGAGCATACGATGATAGTCCAGATGAATGGTGACATGTTTGTTAGTTTTGTTTGCTCTCAACAAAATAGAATTGCTACAAAATTTGACCTTTTTTATGATTCAGTTTCAGTTTTTCTATGACCTTCAACAAATTGACATCTGAATAAGACAATGAAATGATAGTTTGTTATTCTAAAACAATCTGCGCTTTATAGTATGATCAAATGGAGAAAGGTACAGGTACCATAAGCAAAAGGTCAAAATTCAATCGAGGTCAAAGTGCAGCATAATAGGGTTCACAAACATTCATCTACAATGCGTCAATTAATTCATAGATTGCTTTCATTTGTTCCAAAAACTTTTTTTTTTTTTTTATCTATTAGCATACAGTATGTTGTTTTATTTTATGATTTACGAGCTAATTGCTTAGTTTGTAAGATTTGATCTATGATAATTCGTTATCAATTTTGGAACTAAACTATACAGACTTTATCAGTGTTAACAGACAAATCTTATCTATGCAAATATATATATTAATGTTATATGGGAAAAAAGTTTTTTTTTTTCTTTTTTTTATAGTTATTAATGAATTAAAAACAAAAAATAAAGAAAAAACAAATAAATATTGAATTCTGAGTCCGAAAGATTTTTGAATCATAATTTTTTCCTTTTTTTTCTTTTTTTTTTAGTAATTTTGATATAGCAATATTTTTTTCTGTTTTTATATTTTAAATAAAAAAAAAAAAAATTTAAATTGATCAATTATAATTTCCTAAAATAATTCCTTTTGGGAGTAAACATTATCATACTACTTATTTCTTCATCTAATTAACTAATCATCCAAATAGCATACAATTATTGCTATAGATTGCATTAATTAGATAATTATCGATTATCGATTATCTAATTAATGCAATCGATAGCAATAATTGTTTGCTATTTGGATTAGAATTAATTTCATCAATAATATTTTATCCTAATTCTAGTTATTTCCAATGAAAATTAGAAAATAATAAATGATCAGAAAGAGAACGAAAGAATGATTAGTCATTTGCTGTTATCAATGATCACAATGTTATCTTTTTGTTTTTCATTAGTTTAAATAATTTAAGAATAAAATTCTGATGAAATAGGTACTCTTTAATGTTTAATAATATTTTAATTTGAAGGCTTACTAAGCAACAATTTAATTTTATCAAATATTTGTTAAATTCTTATTGGCCATTAATTATCATCAATAATTACTAATAGTCATGTCTTTTATTTCAGGCTCATTAAATAATTTCAGCATAATGGCAATATTAAAACCTTAATTATTTAAAAATGCATAAAATTAAATATAAATAACATTCTTTTTTTTTTGTTGTTAAATGAAAAAATTAGCAATTATAAGCAGATATATTAATATAATAATACAGTTAATTATTTAATTATCGGAGTAACAGGAGCGAAAATAATCAAATGAATAGATTAGTTAAATGATCTATTTTGATTAAATTTAAAAATTCCGATACATTTCGCCTACTTTTAATATTTATTTGAACTTAAATTTGATAAAAGAATAATTGCAATTTCATATCGATTTTACTTTAATAGCAGAAAAAAAGATTTTTTTTTTTTGTAAAAAAAAAAAAGTTGAAAAATTGTGAAAAAATTTCACTTAAAATTTTCCTATTAATAAATCAATATAAATTTTTCATATTTAAATGTGAATGAATAATTTCGATTAAAACTTTATTCTCGAGACAAGTGCGAAATAATCAGTCTCGAATAAGGCTTGTTTCTCAAAATGCTCTGAGCAAGTGCAAATGATCAATCTTTATCAAAACTTATTTTCTCTTAAATGATGATGCGAAATTTTCAGGAAAAGAACAAACCACACATTTGATATTTTTGGCAGAAAAAATTAAAATATTAAGGAAGAAAAAATACGAAAAAAAAATATATAAATGAAAAAGAAATATTTCGGATCGCTAGATTTTTTTTTTCTTTTTTTTTTAAACAATATATCAATTTGAATGCGAGTCTTCATTGAAACACTTAAAAGTTTCTTTTTTTTTTCGATATTTTTAATTACTTCATTTTATTTTTAGAAAACTTATCATCATATCAAATGCATAGAAGATTACGTGATAACAAATTTCTAAAGTGTTTTTATATACTTAATAACTTAATAACTCAATAAGAATGAAAAGCTTTCTCAATGAATGAGTAAATTAAGTAATCAATAATGATATGATAGAGAGATAAGTGATATGATTAGAGAAATGAACGATATGATTGGGAGATAAAATGAAGAAAATCTGATCAAGCATTAATGATTTAAATACGAATTAATATTCCAAATAGGCTTGTCATAATTCAACTTGGAAATATTGACCATTTGGTCTATTAATCATTTGTCATATTAATTATTCTTGAATTAATTCTCTCTCTCTCTCTCTCTCTCATTGCAAATCCGATTTGGTGTATAAAATGCTCAATAAATCTGTTGATTTATGATATAACAATTACTTTTAATTATCATTATTGAAATTTTAATCAAAAATTTACATTAACACTTAATTTGATTTAATTTTATTAATTAACAAAAACAAACAACCAAAAACATAATTTCGTCATAAATTCATTTGAAAATAGAATTTTTATCATTTCTAACTAACAAAATGTCAAAAATTAAATGAATTAATTTATATTTTTTAAAAAATAATTTCATTAAAAATAAATCCATTTATATCGGAATTACTATCATACTATCATATTTATCATTATCATGTCTATTTTTGAATTTATTACATTAATTCAAATCATATAACATAATCTAATTGCCTAGCTAATAAACAAATCCCATCCATGACTATAATGGATCATAAATTATGGCCAAAATAACAAAACAAATATCAGACTAATTAAAGTAGGATAATTAAGATAAATGAAAAAAAAAAAAAAGCCAAATGCTTAATAAACAAAACATTTCAGTTTGCTAATTAATGATAAATAACGTTGAAGAGTGTAAGATGAATGTTATCAGTTAAGATAAAAACTAAAGAAAAAGAGAGAGAGAGAGACAGGTGGATTTAAATTTAAATCAACATGTTTTCTTCAATAAGTTTTTCATGTGTATGTGTGTATCTGATGTGGTGACGTTTTGATATTCTCGAGAAGAGATGAGGTGAAGTTCAAGGTCGAGAATAAGAAGCTGAGAAGAGTTAATTGTGAGATGAAGCAGTAAGCCAGTCAAGTAACAGTTGTTTGTAAAATTTTTTGAAAAATCACAAAAAATAATAATAATAATAGTAGTAGTAGAAGTAGTTGTTAGTTAGTAGTAGTATTGGTAATAGCAGTAAAGCATGTTCAATTAACAGGAATACTGAGAAAAATGAATTTTAATGAAAAAGTGAAAAGTTAGTGTCGTAGATGGCGGGGGAGTGGAATGGTTGACAATTAGGGAAGATGACATATATGAAAATGAAAATGTTTTCACAACTAATCAGCCAATTAAAATAGCAATGATAATGTGAAATGAATGATTACAAGTTTCAAATCGGATCGAGCAACTCGTCATCATTATTGTCGTCATCATCATTGTCGTCATCGTCGTTATCGTCATCAACGCAGTCATTACCACCTTTGGTAATATTATAAATACAATTCAAAAAACTTTCACTTATTAATGCTTGTTATCCTGACTATTACGAGTGATTTTGCTGTTATTGTTGATAATGATAATAATAATTATAGTGATAATGTGAAAAGAGTGATAACAATCATTTTACAATAATTATATATGTTTATAATATTTATAAATATTTACCATTGTTGATAATAATAGTAATGATAATGATGATGATGATGATGATAAAAATGATAGCAATAATATGAGATGGTGATGATAATGATGATAATAGCAATAATATAAGAAAAATAAATAACGATCACTTCATAATCTTTTAATATAGCTTTTTCTTTTTAACTCAATTATTCATTTATTTTCTTTACTTTTTTGAATAATTGAATACTAATAAATGATTGGATGAGAATAATATGCAAATAATATAGAAAAATGAAAGATTAAAATTCATAATAAAATGACTAATTTAACGACAACTTTTCCAAATGATCTTACATTTTCTATTGGAAACGAAATAAAATTGATGCATCATTTCATCGAGAGGTGACAGTCAACTATCGACATTCATTGAAACAAAATGAATGTAAAATAATATCAAATACCGATGCATGTTACAATTTAATTTGTTGAATGATGAAAATCAATTTGAAAATCGAAAATTTAAAAATATTTAAAAGTTTTAACGAATACTTTGACGAGAAAAAAAAAAAAGAATAAAGACAAAAAAATGAATATTATCATAAATAGTAATGCATCATAATTTTAAATTTATTAAAAAATAATGAATCAAATTTGATCGTATGATATTTTTCAAAAAATTCTTTAAATTAATTTTTAAATATGCAAATTGTTTAATTTCTGTAAAAATATATCAATTATAGATTTAATAGAGAATGAAATATGAATGAAACATTTACTTCTTTTGATTTATTTCAAATTTATTCAAATATTTTGTTGAAAAAGTAAGTAATTAAAATTTAAATTTCAAATAAACTTAGCATAATTTCTTTGTCTCTCTCTCTCTCTCTCTCTCTCTCTCTCTCTCTCTCTCTCTCTCTCTCTCTCTCTAGCACTTGTTTAGAATAATATTATTACAAAGTATTCAAAAACTTCTAGAACTTACTCCATCAACCAATTATGTTTGCTAAATCAATCAATAATCACTGAACGAATCACTGAATCGTCGTAATAGGTAGAAGCATAACATTCCGGTATAAAACCGGTAAGATAATCGGACAATTCCGGAATAGTACGAAAGGTAAAATAGTTCGGAAATGCTAGACAGGTAATAGGTAATCATAACATTTCGGTACTACTAAACGATAGGTTACGATAATTTGGATTGAAACGAATCTTTTTATTTGAAACTGTATTTACACATCAACTTATTTCGCTTTCTATTTTTTCTTCACTCTCCAATTTTTTTCTCTCTCCCTCTCTCTCTCTCTCTCTCTCTATCTCTTGCGATACTTGTCTCTCTATTTTAAATTTCAATCAATTTTACTTCTTCATTTTCCTTTTAAACTATTTTCAAAAAAAAAATGCTCATATAATGAGTCATTCATACATTCTTAGAGATAAAGCGAAAACTTTTCTTTTTATCTTCTAAATTTATCATTATCATTTCATAACTTAGTTTTATTGATATTTACATTAAACTTTGTTCTCCTCTCTTCCTATCTTCTCATTTTACATTTTTCTTTGAACTTAATTAATTGATATGATAATTATCTTCTCCTCTGCTTATCAATTATCACTCTTGTCATATTCAATTGTCATCTCGCTATTTCCATATATATATATACATGCATCATATTTGTTGTTAATTTTTCTAATTCCTTGATGATTTAATAATTTAATAATTTACGGGCCTTTTTTTTTCTGTTGCCTTTCTTTTAAATCATTTTTTTTTTTTTTTTGGAATTTTTAATTATACTTTAACATTTTTTCAAAAATAATTTTTTTTTTAACAACATTTTTTGAATTTTTGATAAAAAATGAAAATATCCAAAATGACATTTTTCCACTTTTTTTTTTTTTTTTTTTTTGATAACAAAAATTGATAGAAAATGAAATAATTGACACAATAAAAAATGTAAATTATTAAAAATTTTCAATTTTTTGATTTATCAAAAATTATCTTTTTTGATTTGATTTAAAGTGAAAAATCAAGGAAGAAAATTTTTTGAAAATTGCAAGAACAAAATTTAAATTACTTCATTTTAAAGCTAAAATTGCAAAAAAAAAAAAAGTAAAGGTCACAGGAGAGATTTTAAATTGCTTTACTTTATTGTTACCTAACTTTTTTCATCTTTTTTTTTCATTTCTTGTTTCAATTCTAATTTCTGGTTTCATTATTTCCCTTCATTACCTTTTTGTCCTTTCTTTTTTTTTTTTTTTTTTTTTTTTGGCCGATACAGCCTGGAACAATTACATTTCACACTCATTCATTCACCTTTGTTGAAATTTTTTTGCAAATGATAAGAAAGAAAGTTTTCGTAATTTGTTTGATTAATTAAAATTAATACACTTACAATTTTAAATTGCAAATCGATTTGAAAAAAAAAGAAAAAAAAGAGAAAAGAAAAAAAATTCGTGCAAATTTTTTAAAAATTCATACAAATTGAATTTAAATTATGAAAGAAATTTTTTCTTTTCCTTAATTTCTGCTTTATTATTGCATCAAACTAATCAATATTATTGATTTATTGACATTTTAAAATATTGATGGAAGAAATAAATTCATGCATGATAAATATGTATGAATCAAATGAATAAAACGAAAATTAAAATTTTTGGTTAAAAAAAAAAAATGAAAAATTCAATTAAAAAAATTAAAATTTTTTTTTTGCATTAAAATTTTCAATTTAAAAGTTTTCTAAAATCAAAATTTATTAATTAACAAGAAAAAAAAAAGTCATATCAAATTGAAAAAATTACATATTCTATATATTTTTATTGATTAAAGAAAGAATTTTGGCTTTTAAAATTTTTTTTAATTGAAAAGAAAGAAAATTTTAAATTGAAAAGACTTTAATAAAAAAAGAAAATTTAAAAAATAAGACGAAAACATCAATGAAAATTAAAATGAATACAAAAGGTAAATGAAATTAATTGGTAAAGGTATGTTCATTTAAAAATGGATTTTTCCTTTTTTTTTTTTTTTTTTTTGAATTAAATGCAATTATTTCATTTGTTCAACGGGAAAAGAAAAAGAAAGAAAAAATTAATGTCATTTTTGAAAAGAATTTTCAGTTTTTTTCTTGTCTTTCCTTTTTTTTTTTTTTTTTTAATGATAAAATTATCTTTTTTCGCGGAAAGAATTTTGAATTTCTTTTTTTAATGATGAAATTGCTAACAAAATGGACAGGAATTAATTAAATGGAAAGAAAGGTGACGGATAAGATATGAAATAATAAAAATAATTTTTTTTTTTTTTTTTTTTTGGAATTTTTTATTTCTGATGACAAAATTAAATTACCATAAGATGAAGAAAAATTAATTAAATGAAAAAAAAAAAAGGTGATATGCCGTTAAAAAATAAAATTTTTGAAAACAAACTTCCACATATCATTACAATTTTATCATACAATCAATCATTCATAATCATAAATTAAACAATTTGAAATACAAATTGAAATTTAATGATTTGATGTTATCGCAAAAAATTATTACATCATTCTCCTTCAAATGTTACCGGTTAAATTTTTTAATGCACATAGTTTAATTTAAATTTTATTACGATTTCTTTTTTCTTTTTTTTTCTTTTTTTTTGTATCAAAATTTTTCAAATTGATTTAATGATTTACAAAAACCAAAAATTCGCTTTTATTCCTTCCTTTCATCTTTCTTCATAATGTCACAACTTTTCAACTTTTATAAGAATCGAAAAAAAAAGAACGAAATCGAATTGTAATTGATTTTTGAATATGAAAAATTTGAAATTTGTAATATAAAATTAAATTTGCAAATAAAATCAAAAAAAAAAAAAAAGAAGCAACTTTTGGCAATTGTTAAACAAACTTTCACTTTTTTTGTTAAATATAACAATAGAATAAATATAATATAATAAATGAATATAATAAATGAGAAAAAATTGTGAATAATTTGAAAAAAAAAAGTGAAAAAAAATGATTAAAAATGATTGATTTATAATGACATTTAAAAAAAAAAAAAAAAAAAAAAAGAAAAGATAGAAGCAAATTATTTAAATTCAAATTCAAAAAAAAAAGAAAAAAACTATAAGTGATTTTTTTAGGTTTTAAAGAATTAAATTCAAATATAACAATTGGAGAAAAAGCATAAATACTTTTAATGAAATATCGAACTTTTAATCAAATTTATTTTCATGAATTGCCACTAAATGATGAGAAATCTGATGATGTTACACACACACGTCATGCCATCATCTCTAAAAGTTGTTGACAAAAAGTTTTAGCAGAAAATATTGATCAAACAACAATTCATTTCAATTATTAACAATTTTTTTAGATTTCAAAAAAAAGGAAAAAGAGAAGAAAAAATGAAGAAATAATGTATAAATTGAAATTGGAAAAAGATAGAAATTGAAAGAAAAGTAAAAAAAAAAAAAAAAAGAAGGAAAGATAAATAAGTAATAAGTGAATTTAACAAATTGTTGCGAGATAATAATTTGGAATTTTTTCAAAATTTATTTTTTTTAATAAGATTCTTTCATTAAATAAAAAAAGAAACGAGCAAAAACTAACATATTGGAATATAAAATAGAAATTAATATAATTCAAACAGATGTAATAGAATAATTCATTTCGATATATAGAAATTATATTTCATAGCAATATTTTAATCTTTTTTAAAAAATTGATTTTGATATGTCTTATCATTTTTACGTCAAGTAATCATTGATCTTTTTTGTTCTTTTTCTTTTTTTTTTTTTTTTTTTGCGATAAACAAACAATTATTAATGAATTGCTTTTCATTAAAAGATCTTATCATTTAAATGTTATCTATTAATTATGGATGATATTTTCAAATTAATGTAGCTAATTAATCACCTGTTTTAATACATATTAATTAATGAGACTACTTTAATTGCATACTTATGGTATGATCAATTCATTTATTTGTTCAAATATAAAAAATTGAACGATTGGTATACTGAAAACAGAATTTAATTTAAAATCATTTTAAATGTAAATTATCCTTCTTATTATAAATATTTTTAAATAGGAAAAATGAAGTTAGAAAAAAGAAATGAAATTAATATAAATACTAAATATTGCAGTATTTTAAATTTTCTTGAAATTTTTCACTTAAATTCTTAAGTTTATTTAATTTTCAATGAATAGCATTGATAATATTAATTAATTAGCCGGAGCTAAGTGATCGAGCATTGAAAAATTAGTAGAAGATAAGTGATTAAGTTGCAATAATATTTCTAATACTCGAGAGATATTAGAATATGATTGAAATGAATTATTGATAATGATTATCATTAATTAATTTGGCAAATGATTAACTCAAAAAATACGCCAAACTTTCACTCAAAAGCAATTTAATCTTTTGACGATATTGGCACGCCAAATTGAATTGAAGCCAAATATTGCATAATTGATATAAACAAGCAAACAAACATTGATGCATTCATTGCTTCTTAAATGCCAAAGAAAATGTTAATCCAAACTTTTGAGGAAATATCAGAAGCCAAGCTTAGGCATGTTTAGAAAACATCGAAAAAGCCTAGGCATGTCTAGAAAACATCGGAAAGCCTAGGCATATTTCAGAAAGCATCAAAGAATCTAGACATATTTTAAGCATATGAATGCATTTATCTACGAATTATATCTAAAGTAATTTTAAATTGATGTTTATTTTTGAAAAAAAAAAAGACAAAAATATTTCGAATTTTATTTCTAAAAAAAAAAGATTCAAGAAAATTTGAGCATAAATTTCATTTCGATTAATAAGATAATGATTAATAGATTCAAATATTAACTCCGAAAAAATATATATATATTTTTTTTTGAATTAAATTACTCATGATTTGATTTTATTTGTAAATTACAGGACTTAAGTATCATAATTTGCTAATAAATAACATCCGTTAATGAAACTTAAAATTTAATTATTTCACTTAAATTTGAAGTATCCTTAAGCAAATCTTTCATCATTACCTTATTAATTTTATCATTTAATTAATAAACTTTTGTAAAATTATTTCATTGTAAGCTATTGCATGGATAACTTTATTATCAGCTGATAATATGAGTGTTTATCTTACTTGCTTGATGACTAATAACTGACTTACTTGTTTGTTGAAATTAATTAACTAACTAATTAATTCCTATTTATACTCATGGAAAAAACAAAAACTAGCCAGATTACTATTAGTGGAGAAATGAAGTTTACTTTAATTAGGTTTAAATATAATTAATTCTGATATCATTTCAGCGAAATATCAAAGTGATTTTTTTCAGTTAATTAATAAAATCTTTTGGCTATGTTTAAATATGTTTATAAAAATTTGTGAAATTTTTAATTTTTTTTATTTTTAAAATTTTCAAAAATTTTGTAAAATTTTTACGAACATATTCAACAATTGAATTTTCGGTAAATTTAGTAGTTGAAAAGTTTTATTTTTTAACAATTAGTTCACCTTTTCATTTTTGTAAATTGAGAAAAATTTTGACGAATAACTTTTTTTGTTTTCTGCTTTAAATAACTGATATAAAAATAGAACGAAGAAAAAAAAAAAGAAAAAAATTTCAATTTGTATAATCTAATCATGTTAAGAAGTGTCTGATTGAATATTATTAATAAAGATTTTTCAAAAAAAAAAAAAAAAAGAGGAAAAAGATATTATTTTTTTATAAATCGAAATTTATGAAATTTTCAAATTAGTTTGTAAAATTAAAAAAAAAAACAGAAAATAGAAAGAATCAAATTAAAAATCGAAAAATAAAAATATTTGATTAAAAAAAACGAAAGCATAAGTACTAAAATATTAAGCTAATAATAAGCAAATAGATATAAATGTTCGAATTAAAATTAATAATTAATATTGCTAATTTTTTAGCCAACACATTTATAGATATATTGCTATTATGGATGATAAGCTCGATCAAATAATTAATCGAATAAAATGAAAAAATTGTAAATGAAAAAATGGAAAAAAAATTTTTTTTTTCTATTCAAATAGAAAAAAAAATTTTCAAATTTTTAAAATCAAAAAAGATTTAGAAATACGATTGAAAAGATGAAAAACGAATGATTCAATTCGTAATTGATAGATTTGCAGAGAGAATTGATTCCAATAAAAAAATTTTTAAAAATTAGAAAAAAAAAACATAACATTACTAATTTTCATTTTAAATTGAAGCAGAAAAATCATTAAAATTTGTTAATGATCAATGATCAGCGATATTTTTTAGAAATTTTTTTTTTCCGGTAAGTTTCTTTTTCTTTTTTTTTTTTTTTTCAACATTTTTCAATGAGAAAGGAAAATTATTATCAGTGTATCATTTTTATCATTAGTATATTATCACCATTATTATTATTTAGTGAAATTAATATGTTTTTGAACAATTAAAAATAAATAATTAATAGTATTTAATAAAATGCGATGTTTACACTAATTAAAAATGCAATAATATATGTGGTGCTGATAAGAATAATTAATAGTGTTAATATCGTACTCATATCGAAATAATTTAGAAAGATTTAAAAATAATCATTATTATTATTAGTTATAGATTAACAAAATGTGATTTAAAATTACGATAATACAAATATTTTAAATATAAGAATCATTAAAAAAGTAGGTTGAATAACTCTTTTTTCAGTTTTATAAATTAATTTTTTTTTTTTAAAAAAAAATTGGAAAAAGAATTTGAAAAATTGAAAAATTTTGCGAAAAAATTTTGTAAAAAAAGAAAAAAAGAATTTAAAAATTAAGCATAATAAATGATTAATTCTGAAAAACATTTCAATTTTATACGAATATATATATACATATATGAAGAAGCTATGTTTTCCATACGCTTGAATGAATTTTTAATTAAATTAAAATTTTTAATTAGTATACTGTTAGAAATTTTAAAATTAAATTAAAAGAGAGAGAGAGAGAAAAAAACTATTCGATTTAAGATAGAAATGTAAATAATTCAGAAGTCTTCGAGATAATGATGAGGACAATTTTCAACAAATACTAATAAATATGAGATGAAATGAAAAGAGAGTGAGAGAGAGAGAGAGAGAGAGAAAGAGAGAGAGAGGGAGAGAGAGAGAGAAAAGTGAGAAATGTAATTACCGGAAGTGTTTTCACCAAATGTCTTAAATTTGGGTATTAAAGTATAGGTAAATATACAAGTGGATTAAATATTCGCAAAAATTTTTTCATTCAATAATAAAAATTTATTTTTGATTTTTCAAAAACAAAAAAAAAGAAATTTGAATAATTAAAAAATGAATTTTTTTTTTAAATAAATAAAATCATTCAAGGAATATTTTTTCATTTTTCTATCAATTAGATGTTACTTTTTAATGATTTGTAAAATAATCTATGCACAAATTATACATATCACTTATCATTTATCGCTTATCAATTATCATTTGAAAGTAGCATGGAATGTTTTTGTCTTCTAATAGGAATTTTTACGAGAGAAAAAAAAAAGGAAAAATTAGTTAATTTTGATAATTTATAAGATTTAAATGGAAGTGTTTTTTTTTTTTGCAAATTGCTAAACAATATGGAAAAATTTTAGAGTTTACTCATGAAGACAGTTTAATTTTATAACAATAATTGCAAATTTCCTCATTTTTCTTTCCAATTTTAGGCATAACTATCTTATTCAAAAGGTCAAAAGGTGAATTCTTAGATTTAGCTTTTGTAAAAGTTCATAGCAAACAATTAATAAAACGAACTTAAAATTAAAATTTTAAATAACTTATAAATATTGGTAAATCGGTTCAGTTTAGTCACCAACAAGTAAAAACAAAAATTAATGAATCTGAACAGAAACTTAGTTTAAAATTTAAATAGTTCTATTTCTACATAAAAAAATCAAAAAAAAAAAAAAAGAAAGAAAATGATGCAAAGAAGCGACAAAAAAAAAAAATTGCGGAAAAAAGAAAGTTGAAGTTTATTTGAGATGAAGATTTGAAATTTGAAGATATATAAGCAGCAATTTTGATTTGAATAGGAAGAAATTTTCAAATTGAACGAAACAAAACTATTTATCAGATGAATTGAAGTACTGATAAAATCTGTATTGATGGAAAAAAAAACGACAAAATGAAATGGAAAATGATTTTTAAGAATTAAAAATATTAATGAATATTTGATGTAAAAGAAATTTTTAAGTATTGAATTTTTATATTTTGAATTTATAAATTTAATTTGGAATGAAATATTTGCAAAAAAAGAAAAAAGAGAAAAAAAAAACCAATTTCTAAAGAAAATTTTTTAAAGATAAAAATTTTATCGTTTTTTCTTTTTTTTTTTTTTTTAATTTAAATTATCACTAGTTTGAAACAAAATGCATTCCTTTATATGCGATACGTCGACAATTCGTGTCAACTAATTTGCAAGAAAATAATTAACAAACATCTTGTACAAAGTAATTTCGATGGTATTTTTAATTATTTTTTAAAATTTTACTTTTATTGATTTAAAAAAAAAAAAAAAAAAAAAGCATTTGCTTCAAATCTACCTTCCTTATTTTAAAAAAAAAATCAACATTTCTACTGTTCTTGCTGGAAAAGTAACTTTTCAAATCAACTTCTTTATCAATTTCGAAATTAACTTATCACTACCGGACATCTAGCACATCTTCTTCAATCAAATCATGAGCCAAGTATAATGCAAAACACGATGGCCTGAATTTTTTCAAATAAAAGTTCCAGAGAATACTGGTATTCCATGGTACCATAAATATTACCAGTTATTTTTTTTGTATTACTGTTCTTTCATTTTAATAACCTCTTTTTTTTTTTAGCCATCTAAACCTAGCTACTAAAATTCAAATATAGCTTGTTTATAGCTTTAATTTCAAACTTCTCAACTAACACTTTCTTCTAATTATCTAATTATTCATATTTTATTTGCACACAGAAGTAAGTTTTTTAAAAATTTAAGAAGCCGTTTTTTTCTTTAATCTATCAAATATACATCAGATTTTCCGGTCTTTTTCTCGGGAAAATTACAACATTCACAGATGATTAGCAAATAGAAGAATAGCAAGTAAAAATATATGAGTTCAGATGTAAAATATGAAGCAAACATGATGTGAGAGGACAGGAAAGGTATGAGAGTTGCCTGGATTTAGGAATGGATGTTGAGAAAAATTGAAATGGCCAATCAATAAATTTGCCAAGTAGCTGTTTAGTGTTTAAGGATTAAGTTATCGTGGAAAGCTTTTCAATCTTAGCTTTATATTCATGTCTAATATGCAAACTTATTTTTAAATTTGATCCTGCAATCGTTATCATTTGCCTGTATTTGGTTTATATATATATTTTTTTTTACCACTTCAACCTGAATTAGAAAAATCGATGCAGAAATTGAATTTAAATTCAAACAGTACGAATTATAACCTGTAGACTTGGCAAGATTTGACAGATGTATCAGATGAGAAACGGAAGAAAGTACTAAAAAAAGGAAAAAAATGATGGAAGGTAATATTATGAAAAATTAAGTAATATTATCAAAAATTAAGTACTATTATCAAAAATATCAATTTTCCAGACTTGTTCTTCCATCCATTGTTCAAGTAACAATCTTGCAAAGTTTAACTATAGACATATTAATTAGCTTAACTATAGACATATTAATTAGCTAAGTATTTTGCTTAAAAAAGTTTACAAAAAAAAAAAAAAAAAAAAAAAAAAAAAAAACAATCTTTCAGATATTTAAAGGAGTTTTGATAGTAGAGATCATAATCACACTACTATTATTATAGATGTAGTAAAATCAGATTGAAAATTTTATAAGGATTAACCTCAAATTTTGCTGATGAAATTAATCAGTTCAAAAACAAGAAAAAAAAGAAAAGTTTAAAAGTTCGATTTTACATAGATTTTAGTGTCATATTCGCTAAGTTAAGAAAATATGGTAGTGAACTTGATGTAGGGAAGGGCAAAGAGAGTGGCAGCTAAAAAGTTTTTAACAAAAAAGTTAAAAAAAAAGAAAAGATAAAAGAAGAAGATGAAGTTTGTCATTTAAAAGTTAAAATTATTGAAGGAGAAAAAAAGTTTAAGTTTAAGTTGATTGAATAGATAACAGGTGTTACTAAATTGTTTCTTTTTCATATTTCATTCGTTTGTATTTGTTTGTCTTTCTTTTTTTCAACTTCTTTTTCAACTTTTCTACATTTTTAAACTCAAAAGCATTGACGTCATCATCATTATCATCATCAGCGTCATCATCATTGTCATTTGCTATCAGCAATATCATCATCATTTATCATGTTGATAACATCGTCATTTATCATTATTGCTAACAATATTATATGCAACTATCATATCAATTATTATCATTACCATTATTATTATTTCCTAATTGTCATCAATAAAATAATTGATGAAATAACAATTTAAATGATATTGAATTTTATGTAAACTTAATGACGATGGTGTAAAAGAAATCAATCGATAATCGTTAAAATGATCGTACTAAAAAAAGGAAAAAATTCAAAAGTACAAATAAACTTTTCAATTTTCAAAACAAAAGTTTCCATCTTCAGTTTTTTTTTTTTTTCGCTATCATATGAAAGTTGAAGAATAATCACTGAAGTAAAATAATGATATGTTTAAATTTTTTTAAGATCAAATTCAATTTTTTCTGTCCGTTTTTAAATTAGCATTTTTGAATTTTCTGAATATCAAATTTAAAAATTACACTTAAGATCTATGAAAATTATATTTGTTACATCAAGACTAATACAATGAAAACATGTTTCAGACAACGACAAAAGAATGAAAATCTTGAAATTACAACTTATTTGGCTAAAATTAGCATTTTATTCGATCTTGGCAAATAATGTATTATTAATATTTTTCAAGTAAAAATTTGTGAACAAAACCTTTTATTTTTGAACAAAGATTGTTAAGTTTCATTTTCCAATTTTATCAAAAAAAAAAAAAAAAAATGAGTTCATTTTAAATTATTAGGCCAAGGCCAAGAATATTCTTGTCTGTAATCGGTCATTCATTCCATTTTCATATTACACATTTCTCAAAATTCTATCTACTTTCATCTTATTTAGGCAATAATAGATGAGATATTTTAGGCTCATTTTCTTTCAGGCTCATTTTCATTCTTTCCCAAACTTTCCAATTAAATATTCAATTCTAAATTTTCAGAATTTATTTGCAAAATATTCATTCCTATTGCAAAGCTTTTTTTTTTTTCATTTCTTTTTTCTTTTTTTTTTTTTTTTTTTTTTGTTATTTATGAATAAAAATTTCTAAAATTTCAACAATAAATAAAATGAGAGAAAAAAAAAAGGGAAAAATGAGAAATGTGGCGAAGAGTTTGAATAATTTTTTTTTTAAGAAATAAATTCGTTTTTTTCTTTTTCTTTTTGGAAAACAAGAGAGAGAGAGAGAGGGATAGGGAGAGAAAGGGGAAGAGAAAGAGAGAGAGAGAGAGAGAGAAAAAAAAACAAGAAATTAAGATAAAGGTGAATGAGTAATGCATAAAAAACTACGATGATAATATTTAAAAAAGATTTTTGAAAGAGAATGGCAAATGGATTTTTTAAAGCAATTAGTTGAAATAGCAAGAATTTGTTGAAGAATAGTTGTTTACAACGAAAAGTTTTGAAATATTATTATTTTATGATATATATATATATATATATAATATGCTATTTCTTTACCTCTCCTTCAATCACAGCAACTCTCTTTCTCTCCCTCTCTCTCTCCCTCTCTCTCTCCCTCTCTCTTTCTCACTTCGCATAATTCACTTTCACTACTTATTTACTCAAAAAAATTTTTTCAAATGACTTAACTTTAATCATATATTCACAATTTTATGCAATTTTCCTCTCTTTTTAGATAATCAAATTTGAAATAATTGTTGTTTGTTTGGGCAAAATTGACAGAAAGAAGGCAAAATGATGAAAAGATTTGAAAGCTTTTAACTTGTTAATTTATAAATTATTTATAAAAAAAAAAAAAAATTATTTGAAAAAAAAAAGAAAGAAAATTCTGGAAAAAGAAAATTTTGTAAGGAAGTTTCAGTAAAAGATTTTCAGCTTATTAATTTATAAATTATTGATAAAAAATTGTGAAAGAAGGCGAAAAAATTTTTCATTGAAATATAAAGAAAATAGAAAAAGATAAAATATAGAAATATTTATTTTCATTTGGTATATTATGATGTCACAAGGATTAAATTGGGAACATTAAAATTGATTGTTTTTTTTTTCTTTTCAAAAAAAAGTAAACAAAAGGAAGAATCGCAAAAGTAATCAAAGTGAAACTTCTGTATTGATAACATTTTTAATACAACAAAAAAATAAAAAATAAAAAATAAAAAAAGAAAATTTTTTATAAAAAGAATGAAAAAAAAAAAAGCATCGTTGTGTTTGCGTATGTTTGTGTGTGTGTTTGTAATTTTTTGAAAATAAAAATTGAAAGAAATATTTTTAAAAGAAAAAAAAGTTAAAAATAAGTTATTCAACAGATGTGATGTTAGGTTGAAATATTTTCGAATTTAATCGATGTTTGATGAACTAGAAGAAAAATGATAACAAATGATAACAACAAAAGATTACACACATTTAATAAAAATAAAAATTTTCTAGAGAGATAAATTTGCATTTATACGAAGTCAATTTCAATTCATTCAAATGTTAATCAATCGATAAATTGATAGAAATGATAGATAATTTAAAATTAAGCATTAAAAAAATTAATCTGAATCATTCAAGTAATCGATGAAAAAAAAATTTGCTTAATTTATCATTTTTAATCGAACTATTGATTAGATCGAATAGAATATTTTTATCAGTTTTTCTCTTTCATTTAAAAAATTTTAATTATGACAATTTACTGGACGAAAAAGTAATCGTTAATGAATTAACCATACGGATTGATGGATATGATTAATTATTAGAACAATTTATTCTATTCTTTTGCTTCCTATTAATCGCAATTTGAATAAAAATTAAACTTATCACTTCGAGAAATTAACAATCCCTTTTTCTCGATTATATATTTGCTCGATAAATAATATATCTCAGGATAAGATAATGAAATTGGTAATATTAGATTTGATATAAGAAAGAATGCTAATAATGAGATAGTGATAAGAGAGATTGCTAATATTGAGATGTGGTAAGAAGGATTGTTAATATCATGATGTGATAAGAGGGATTGTTAATATTATGATGTGATTAGAGGGATTGTTAACATTGATATGTGATAAGAGTAAGAACTTCCCATTTGATCAATCGTTCTTCGTTTCTTCTGTAATAGATAGCATTTTCAAATCGCCATCATACAAACCGCTCAACAAGTTCACCATTTCAGATAATGATATTTATGAATCGCTTCGATTGCTTATATACAATTTACATTAATAACTTTTTTTTGAAATATTTTTAAAACATTAAATTTTCGAATGAATTCAAATTATATTTTGCAAATTTCAAACTGACATGATGGATGGACTTGCTAGAGATTGATTACCTCTCAGTGTGAGAAAAAAAAAAATAAAACCACCTGCATTGCATAATTAATATTTCTTTGCTCAATTTTTTCATTAAATTAAAATTAATCCTTCATAGCTAATCTTTTTCTTTTCCGTTCCCGCAATTTTAAAAATGAATTTTAATAAAGAAAATGGTTTCACTTTTGGGAATTATATTTTTGCAATTTTTTTTTTTTTTTTTTTAAATCGATTAAAAGATTATTTTTTATTTTTCTTTAAAAAGTGGTTGAAATAATATTTTTGGAAATATCAAAGGTAAGCAAAAAGGTGAAAGAAGAAGAAGAAGAAGAAGCAGGAATTGACAAGAAATGTGTTGTAAATACTGAAACATAATACCCTTAGGGTATTATTTTGGATGTAGTAGTATATGTGACGATGATGATGATGATGATGATGATAATAACATGATAATAATAATATTAATAGTAATAACAAAAATAATAATAATAACAAGAATGATGATCATAATAGTAATAATAACAAAAATAATAATAGTAATAATAATAATGATAATAATAATAGTATTAATAATGATGATGATTGATGCTGATAGGATAATGATGTTGATGGAAATGATGATAATAATGATAATGATGACGATTATAATTATTATCAATGTTTTTATCTCCTAAAAAATAACTCGATCAGGCCTTATATGACAGCTTGGCCAAGTTATTTATCTATGTGAAAATTTTTTATCTAATCATTATTATCAAGATGATTAAAAAGAGTTAGAAAATGATAATTTTTCTTCTCTTTTTTTTTTTCATATACTTAAAAGAGAAAAACAAAAGAAAAACTTCAGGAACAGATAAGATGATTGATTGCTTGTTATTGTTTTCTACTAGAAATTAATTTTGTTCGATTGGGCCAATATCTACAAATTAGGCCAAATAATATCGATGACTAAGCCAATTTATAACTAGGCCAAATCTCTATGAAAGTTTTGATCTTAATCAATCATTATCAATATGATTAAAAGAAGTTAGAAAATGCTAATTTTCTTCTCTCTTTCTTTTTTTTTTGCATATTTCAAGAAAAAAAATAAAGAAAAAAGCTTTAGAAAAAACGATAAGAATATCGAAGAATTAGAAGAGGAATGGATGAGAAGGAAGAATTAAAACTTATAATGCTGCGAAAATTTCTAAAGCCTAGTAGATAGATTGATAAAAATATGTTTGTCTGTGTCTGTCGATGTATTTCTGTGTATGTTTATGTATGTCGGTGTATGTCTCTGTGTATGTTTGCATATGTCGGTGTATGTCTCTGTGTATATTTGTGTATGTCTATGTTGATGTTAGCCAAGAAATTTTTGAAATATAATCAGAAAGGAAGAGTATTGATAAATAAATATTGCTTTGGATTGGAGAAAGAAGATTTCTTTAGATTATCTAGCATGGCCTAGAGATTCAAAATATTTCACGAAAATATCAGCCAGAATTTAGGACAAAAACTAAGAAAACAGACAATCGCTTGGCCAATTTGCTTATTCGTCTTTTCTTTTCGTTTCTTTTTTTTTTCTTTTTCCGCAAAATGTCACCATCAATCATCTTCAGCAACGACCATCATCGTCATCAACCGGTAAGTTAGTATGACTGATTAAAATTGTGAATTTCATTTCCTTCTTCTTCTCTCTTTTCTTGTCCACCGTATTCCTTGTCTCTTTTCCCGTCATCTTCCGTATCTTTGGCCTCTCCTGTTGTCCCAAATATCCTTGGCCTCTCCTGTTGTCCCCAATATCCTTGGCTTATACATGTTTATCAGCTCTATATATATATACATGTATATCTTTGGCCTTCATCAAAATGTTTCTACTTCAAAAACAAAAATATTTCCAATAAATAATAGCAATTCATATAATTTATTGCTAAGATATCGTTTTATTTATTGGCTTCAAAAAATTTTAGAAATTTGATGGCCGATGAAATTTCAAAATTGTAATTGCAATTTTGAAAAATTCAATCAATTAAATTTTGGAAAGCTCAAAAGTATATATGTTGCTAAATACTTCCTTTGCTGGACAAAATTTTGATTAGTACAATCGATCTATTGCTCTTATCAATTATTCGAATTATCTAGCCTGAAGCCTGAACCTTTTTTTGACCTTTTTCATATTTACTCAAGTAACAGAGTTCGGAAACTTCTCATTTGGCTAAATTTTGAAAATCTTAAAATATTATAAATTTTTGAACTTCCAAAATTTATCCAATTGTCAAGTTTATTAATAATAGTCAGGAGAACTTTTTTTTTTTCCTTTATAATGAAAATATTTGTCGAATTTTATAAAAATAAAATTTGCACAAAATTTATCCTATTCTCATATTGATCAATCCTGTAATAATTCGGATAATTTTCATTAAATATATTTTAATTTTTAATTTAAATTAATCTAATTCAATTGTAACATTTCAATAAATTTTTTAAAAATTTAATTAAAATTTAATCAAAACAAAAAAGAAATTATTCAAATAGAATTTAATTTTTCAAATAAAATTGATCATCTTTTTTTTTTCTCTTTATAGTTGTTCAATTTCAACATTTGATTGATAAATTTATCAAAAAAATTTCCATATTTCAACTTCAACTCCTTGAACTTTTTAAATTATCAGAAAGAAAAAAAGGAAAAAGAAACTAAAGGGAAATGTTTAAAAAAGTAAAATTTTGTAAAGTATTTTACCAAAAAAAATACATTCATATATTGCACTTTTCTATTTGCTTCAACTGTTAGTAAGTATCATTCTGTTTATTTGTCAAAAACTAAAGATTGTCATTGATATGATAAATGATAGAGTTTTTCGAATTTCAATTATACCACAAAAATTTCAAATGAATTCTCTCGTTTTTGTTTTCTTTTTCACAATGATATTAATTAAAAGTTTTCATTGAAGCATATACTAATTTTGTGAAGATAACAAAAATATCAACATAGCTAAATCGAAATTTATCACAATCAATCGGATCGTTTCGGAATTTTATCGATTGAAGAATTGAGCAAAATTTAATTGCTAATAGCTTCAATTAATTCAATATTTCAGCTCAATTTCAAACTGTTCATATTTTCAATCAATAGATATTGATGAAAAAACTTAATAAATTTATTTAAAATTAAAAATACAGAGATAGAAATTTAGCAATTTATTTATTGGTTCATGTTCAAACTTTCATATCTTTCCTTTCTTAATTTATGCCTTTCTCTCTTGGAACTTTTTCAATTATTTCCAATTTTTAGAATAGACTTAATTCTTTTTCTTTTTTTTCAAATGAACAAAATATAACAAAGAATTGTTATGAAAAGATTGAAAAGAAAAAAGGCGATAGAGAGAGAGAGAGAGAGTGAGAGGAGGATTTAGCAAATTGAATTTTAGTAATTTTGGTATGTAGCAATAAAAATTATTATATTTTCATTTGTGTTTGATTTGTTGAAAGTGATTTTTTTTTTTTTTTTTTTTTGCTCACGCAAATATGAGAGAAATGCAATTTTAATCTATCAAAATCAATTTACAATTTACATCTCAAAGTCAATTTCTCTTCTATCAGCAACTATCATTTATCAATGATTACAAAGCAAAACAGGAAAGAAAATCTTTTCTTTTCTTTTTTTTTTTTCAAACTAATTTAATTTTATTAAAATTTTTACACTAAATTTTCAAATAACTGTCGCCTTTCTTTTCTTTTTTTTTTTTTTTTTTTTTGAAAAAAGAAAGCATAACATTCTTCAATTCTTCTTCATTTTATATTCAATTTATTTTATTGCTTTCAGCATCCCATTTATCTTTCACTTTTACTAATCTTCTCATTCATTTCTTAGATTGAAAAGGAAAAAAAAAAAAGAAGATTCTGACAAATTAATAAATTAAAAAAAATTTACGCATACATATTTAAATTCAAATAGCACTAGATTGCTTTTTAAAATATCAAAAAAAAAAAAAAAAAAAAAAAAAAAAAAAGATCGCAATTTCTGTAATGTTTGAATTTCAAGCAAAAATTCTGAATTAAAGAAAGAAAAAAAGAAATTAGCGAAACGAAATTAGATATGATGAAATAGTTCAATTTGCTTAATGAATTAATAAAAATTCTATAAATTTTTTCTTCAATTTCATATACATTTCGGATTAATTTAAAAGGGAAAATTAACATCAAACTTGTGAAATTTTTTTTTTTTTCAATATCAGTTGAAATTAAAAGAGAAATTTTGTAATATTACAAAATAATCGATCTATTGAAATTTGAAATTTTGGAATAGATTTGAAATTATCTAGCAAAATTGAAATTGATTTTTGAAAAAAAAAAAAAAAAACATCATTAATATTATGAAATGATATAAATCGATTCTAAATGGAATTATTTCATAATTTATGCATATAAATCTTTAATCTCGTCAATTATACTAATTATTAATTATCTTTCATTCAAATATTCAAAAATTTTCTCTCTAATATTAGTATGATATGAAATTTTGTATTATATAATGCATAGTAAGTAATAATTGACAAGTTTAGATAGCTTTTTTTTTTCTTTTTTTTTTTTTTTTTTTTGAAAAAATGGCATTAAATGTTAGTTACTAAAATAGCCTAGCAACGGAATATAGCCAATATCATATAAACAGGCCTAGGAAAATGATTTACAAGCAAAATCTGTTGCCTAATATATGGATTTCTTTCATTTTTTTTTTTTTTTCAAGAAATTTCTAATAGATATAAATGAAAAAATGAAAATGAAAAAAAATGAAAATGTCTTTTCATCTCCAAAGCATAGCAACGATTGATCAGAATTAGAAAAAATTTCAACGAGAAAAAAAAAGAAGCAAATATTTATCAAAAATTATTCAACCGAAATCATTCATTCTCAAGAGAAGTCCGTTTAAAAGCTCATTCTCATCTATCTTAATCATTTGCGATGTAATGTTTCTTCATTCTTCCTATTTCTTCATCTTTTTTTTTTTTTAAATTATAAAAAAAAAAAACAAAAAACAAAAATAAACAGGTAAATAGACGAAAAAATAAACGAAAAATTTAGTAAAACGAAAAAAAAAAAGAAAGAAAACGGATAATAAATGCAAAAATAAAATTGAACAAATAAATGAAAACAATCAGATAAAATGCATAAAATTCAAAAATAGACGAATAAATGCAAAAATAAATGAATAAATAAACAAAAACAATCGAACAAATAAAAAAAAAAAAAAAAAAAGAATGAACGAATAAAAACAAAAAACAAATAAATAAATAAACAAAAGAAAAGAAAAAAGACAAACAACGAATAAATAAATATAACATTATTTTCGCAAAAAAAAAAAAAAAAAAATAAAATTAACAGCATTTCAGATAGAAATTATTGATATGCAATCTTTTCTCCTTTTCTTGCTGCGAAATGGAAAATATTGAATCGCAAATTTTCCCACATATCAGCGATTTTCTTATTTGCTATTAAAGTATTTAAACATGAAAAGAAAGAGATTACAGTAATCCATCATAGTAAAATCAATTTTAGTCTCACTGAATATTTCCTTCAAGTTTAATTTCATTATAATAAAATGAATTTCAAGTCATTTGAATTTCTTCTGGAAATTTCAACAGAAATCTTTTTTAAGATTCAAAAATCAACGTTAATTTATAGCATATGTATTGCTAAAGCAATGTAAAACTGGGGAAGAAAGAAATTGTTGAACATTGAGAAAAATCAAATTTAGAATATATCTAACAATTAGGATAAAGTTATATCTTTTATCCAAAAGCTAAATTAAGTATATTTTTTAGTAAATTAGTGAAAGGTAAATTCGTTTTGACAAGACTGCCAATGATATATTAAGAAGCAATCAATAAATCTTATTATATTAATAGGTCAAAATGAATGATGACCACTCTGATTTCATTCCACAAATGATTTTTAATTAAATTGATCTTTTCCTCTTGAAATAGTTTTCCCAGAATATTATCTTATATTGCTAAATAAGATGCAAATTTGCAATAATGTATATAGTATACCATGTGGAATAGTAGAATAAAGAATCTTTATTTTTCTCGTCTAAATGTCAATAAATAAAAATGCAACAATATTATCAATGCTTATTAATTTTAGTACTACGTTACTACCCGTATTTCAAACAATTATAAGACCTAATAGAGAAGATACATTTTTATTTATAAATATAAACGAAAAAAGTACAAAATAATCAAAATCTGCTCATCAAAAACTATTTCAGCAAATACTAACGAAAATCCACATGCTACGGAGTTGTTCTTTTTGACTTTACACCCACCGTAAGACAGGTTAGAAACAATTTTAAGTCTAGTCATGATCGACATTTAGTCGGCTCTAATATAACAAGACATTTTTTTTTTTTTTTTCAATGTGTAACAAAATATAATGAATGAATAAATAAATAAATAATATGCAGAGATCCAATAAGATTATTTTGCAAGATAATGAAAGAAAACAAAATAAAGAAATAAATAATTTTTGCTCAACAAATAATTGAACTTAATTTACCAAAAATATTTTACTGCTAGAAATTAAACTATTAATAAATATGAAGTCGAATTCATCGAATTTCGGAATATTTTGGTTTACTTTATTTTGTAGATATGAATTAAAATCAATTTGGACATGAATAAAATAAGAAAATCATTTCAGGAAAATTCGTATTTCCAGAAGTTTCTGACTTTACATCTTGTTGAACTGATTTTAATGACATGAATTAAAATTAAAATCCAGTAAACACGATTACACCAGCCACTCAGAAGAATTATGCTCGAGCAGAGCCATTCAAACCTACCCATTGATGTAAACTTCTAAAATTATAAAGTCCTATTTAAAACTATGGATCAGTTCATTGTCTTATAAGTAATATTTGTTATTTCTTACAAGAATAAATGATAAAGTGCTCACTGCATTTCAATTCATACGCTCACAATTGATATTGCCCTATAATGCTGTTTTATATCTGCTGTAAATTTTATCTCATAATATCATTCTCCACCTAAATAGACCAAATTTTTTTGCATTAATTTTCAAAAAAATTGCAGAATAAGAAATTGGTTCCCAAATGATAAAATAAAATTCCTGAACGAACAAAATAAAACTTAAAAAGAAAAATAAAATAAAATGTGAATCAATGATAAAAAGAATGAATGAAAAGAGCATGGAGTGTACTCGTACAATATATAATAATAATAATAATAATAATAATAATAATAATAATAATAATAATAATAATAATAATAATAATAATAATAATAATATCGATGAAATACATTGATTTCATTCCAAGTGAAAAAATCAATCTAAAAGAAGAATCGAATTTTCGAGATTCAATCGCTACATTCTATCGAGCACTGCTTTTTATTCTGATCAGCACCTGGAAGCACATAACTAATCAAACAATAAGCACATTGATAAAACAGAATATGATAAATAATGAAACCTATTAGAGGGGCAGATTACTGTAGATGAAAAGCGAAATAGATTGAAATTCTACTTTACATTTTATACATTCTATTGTTGCAGATAATGAAAAGCCTTTTTTTTTTTTAATATATCAGTAACGAAAGTTATAATGATAACAGAAAAAGTCCTCATTAGAAATGCAGAATCCATATATGAAGAAGTTATCAAACAAAATAAATATTTAACAAAGAAATGTAAAGATAAGGCAAGAAAAAACTGAAAAATATCATGCTATTAAATTTCGAGAGAAAATGCAAGACCATTGATGAAACAAGTAGTTTTGGAAGCTATTAAGTTATACGAAAATATGAAATTCAAATCACGACAAGTAAAGCTAAAATTCTGAGTAGCGATTTTGATATTAAAATATCAATATCTTATTTATTTGAAAATTAGAGAAAAAACTTTTGCAATGGAAGAAATGGAAAACTTACTAATTACTTGCTATACATTACCATCAACTTTTTTCGCACATCTAATCAGAACTAAGCGTCATATCTCGACTTTCTTCTGAATTATTGTCACATGGCGATTCCAGCAATCCAAATCGTACTACAGATGTTTTTTCTGATATCTCTTGCATTTGCATTTCAGTCTTATCTTCGCAATTCCGATTTATTTCAGATAAGGTATTCTTCCGTTTTCGATTATTTTCAGCTTTATCTTTATCAGTGCTTACTTCATCTTCACTGCTGAATGTGTATTTACTTTGATAAGTAGTGCAAGGTTCACTGATATAACCAGCCTCAATAGATTCAACATCCTCAGAATGATAAGCTGGCTGCGACTGCAAATCTGGTTCTTGTTCCTCCTCCTCCTCATTCTCGTTCCACCAAACATCTGACAGTTCATCTTCCACAATTTCATCATCATTTAAGTTCTTTTCGCATACTTTGGGAACTCTTGATACCTGAAGAATTACCACTTTATTTCTGATTAGAATCATTTCTACAGGAACGATAAACATAAAATTTGTTGAGCAAAAAAAGTACTAAGAAGCCGATTTTCAGAATTCAAAACTCAAGAAAAAGAATGATAATTTAAAAAAATATCAAAATTTTCGAGCCTGAGCAGCGAGATTAGTGAATGATGAAGCACGGTTACGATCATACATAACCAATTTCGAAGGATCCCGGCGCCAATAACGTCTTTTCAGTGAGCGCAACTTCTCGGCATCAATAACATTCTTCAAATCTTCATTTGTCGTTACTAATTCCCCGAATTCCTTCATACCGTGTTTATAGCCGATATTCTGCAAAATTCTCCAGGATTAATAACCTTATTAAAATTAACTTAATAATAATAAGTACTAAAGAATATTTTAAGAACTGCTTGAAATACTGAAAAGAAAAATAACTGAAAAAAAAAAAATTATTTTTCAAAAAAGTAGAGAAATAGGCTAAATTGGAAATTTGCACAATAATTATGCAAAAAAGAACTTACATCTATTTCGTCATATCTATAAAAATCTAAAGTTTTGAAATCCTCGATGGGTGGTTGTATATATTGACAATATCCTGCATTTTTCACTAATTGTCGCTGCTGCTCACAAGAAACATAAGCCAAACGACTCTTAATGATTTGTTTTCGTTATTTAAAAATAAATATGATATCAGAGAAACAATATAATTTTCCACGATTTTTTTCAGTTAAAAAATATCCGATTAAATAAATGACAGAGCCAAGAATTTGAAAAATATTGCAAACTTCGAAAATTTCTAACAAATATTAAATTAGAAAACATGCATAAAGTACTTGTATTTCTTGCATATTCAGAACTTTGATTGGTTCAGCAAATGGATTTAATTTTTTCAATAGTACCCAAAATCCGCTCAGTGAATCACCGTAGTTGTATAAATTGGTTTCGTCAGATGAACCAACATCCACCGCAATTACTATTTTAGCACTCATAGTTCTGGAATTATCAAAAAATCCTAACAAAAAACTTCGAAACATCTAAAAATTTGTTTTGTTTTGGCTTGTTCCTATCCAAAGAAATGAGAATATAAGCTTCCACATTCCGCCATTTTATTAGAAAAACTTTTCTATTTATATTACAAATTATGCATTCCATTACAGTGATAATAAAGTGTCTGAATCAATGATAGTTTTCATTTTATTTTTATTTTTATTTAAGGCTCGTTTTTTTTTTACGTAATATCTTTCTTTAGTCAATCTTAAGATTTTGACCTCTTATGTACTTATGTTTGCTTTTTTTTAATCTATTCTGAGAATAATTCAATCATATTATTTTACTAATTCCAATAATCCTGCAAAACCTAACTTTCATTCATTTAATTTTTTTAAATAATTCTAATATATCACGTGTACTTTTCTTATAAAACTTTATTAACCAAAATATGTTTAAACCTCGAAAAAATTCCAAATTTAACTTAAAAAACTGGACTTACTGCATGACATCTGCTGGCAAATTGTTGACATAACCACCATCTAACAATAGATGACCATCTATTGGATCACAGAGTGGAGGAAGATAACCAGCCAAAGACATCGATGCTCGACAATAAGCCCATAACGGACCAGTCCGATGCACCCGCATTATCGAACTGCTAGAAGTTTGATAGCCTGTGCAACAGTTTCAAAGTTTGATAGCTTGTGCAACAGGAAGTATTGAAAACATTATATATTTGACGTACCTTATATCAGTGCTTACACAAAAATATGGTATCCATAAATCTTCAATTAATGAATCCGAGAATAAATCCTGAAGACCATGATTGAAACCAGCACCAGTAAACATCGCTGAATGGGCATATGTTAAATCCCATAATTTTTTCCAAATGGAAGACATCATCTGCAAATCAATGGTGTAGCAATTTTTTGATACATTTTTCTCGAGACATGTATTTTTATTTGTCTCAGACTTGGAAAACTGAAATAATTCAATTGTATTGCATTTTAAAATAATTCAAATATCTTAGTAAGACATCAAATTGGTACTGAAGTATTAAATATCATATCAAACTTTAATCCTTTCGTGAATAAATATAAAATGATTCAAACAATCTACAAAAATCCCTCGCCATCAATTTTTCGTGAAAAACACAAATATCATCCAAATGATGGAGTGAATGTAGATTAAAAATGTTTATCAGTTGTTGATAATGGCTTAAATATCAAAAAATTACTAATGAAATTTCATATTTTAATACAAAATAATTTGTTTCTTGCATCAACTAAAATTATTTGAAATTGAAACCACCATGTATAATCACTAACAACGCCAGGCTTATCTAATGGCAGAATGCATGTCGAAAAATTAATTTTGAACTTACAAGTGCACATTAGTCTTTCAATATGCATTTTGTTACTGATTTATACATGTTGAACTTATACTGCATGATAGTTTTAGCCCGTTTTTATGCATTAGTTTGATAGATACTGAATAATATTACATCCCTACTACATAAAAATGGGCTTTTTTAAAAGATCCTTAGTTTCTGAATGAATATAACTGACCATAAACCAACTTCTCACTCTTTGCTCCAGATCTTCAACCCCTTGAGCATATAAACCACTGATCATAGCTCCTATAGACGTTCCCCCTATCATATCAATTGGGATACCATGTTCCTGCATTGCACGCAGCACACCAACATGAGCTGCACCTCTACAAATAAGAAAAACTTGGCTTCATATTCATACAAATTCAAAATTCTCGATCAATTCTTTGATCGATTGAAAATGAAGTTATGTTATCAAATATAATCCAACTACAAAAAGTGACCTTGCACCACCTCCACCTAACACAACACCAATTGCATTTCCAGTCAATATTCGAGCTAGCCTTGAGAAATCTGACCGACTGTCAACCTTTCCACCATAAATGTTTTGTTCATAGTAGGATACAATATCGGACTCAGATACCTAAAAAAGTTAAAATGAAGTCTCATAAAATGTAATAATAACTTACCCTTATATTCAGTTTTCTCACTTTAAAATTAAATTTAACCTCCTTCAAATTCCACTGTACCATTCGTTTATGAATACGGATATGATGGTGACCCGAGAACCAACTTCCTTTCAACCACTCAATCGTTCCTCGTGGTTCGACAGTTTTTTCATTCCAAAGAAGAATTAGTTCCTTGTTTGTTCGGATACTATCCTCATTCATATTTAAATAATCATCCATCTGAAATCGAAATACTGTTCAAATTATACGCCTTTTATTTTCAATCTTTAATGAAATTTTTTAGGCTTATATAAATAAATGAATCAAATTTAGAATTTTAAAATTACTTCCCTGAATTTCTGTGCGGATGAAAGCCAAGTCAAGAACTAACCAATGACTGTTCCAATGGCTTTTGTTCACCATTGGCAACAAATAGTATTGCATCTGCCTGACGAAGACAACGCCGTGTCCAATATGTAGCAGTTGTGTCACATTCATAGATAATTAATGGATAAGTATCTTCTTGTAAATTAAGCCAATGCATAAGACGAAAATCTGCTTGCCTGTAATAAAATTTGTCATCAATAAATCAAAAATAAAACTCTATTTAATCAGATGACTGCATTCCAAAAACAAAACTTTTAGCCATGTTATGCACTAATTCAAAATTTATCATTAGAAAAAACCTGGAAATAAATGGTGTCATCACTCATGAAACTGTCACATAAAATTTTACAGTTCGGATTACATTGATTTAACGTATGAAACAAAATTTATTTATATATCTTTTTATATAGTTTTAATTGTCGAGTAAAGGTGTTTATATGATATTTCAAGCATTTTGAATTTATCAAATGAATTTTTGAATTCAAAAAAATCTCTTTATACCATCTACAAAAAAATCTTCAAATAAAATCACTGTTTTTCAAAAAACATGCATATGCAATTCAAAAATCGATTTGTTCAAGGAAATAATGGTTAGTGGGTTAAATAAATGGAAACAAATTCACAAATGACATGGACAAAAAAATCTATGAATAGTTTAACTTATTCTAAAAGTAAAAAAAAGTAATTTTATACCACCCTAAATCCCATATTCATTTATAGCATAGTCTGATCTATTGTATAGAAAAAGTACAAACTACTGCTTCGAAAAAACTAGGAAACATGGAAACATACGAAACGATAGGAAAAGATAAAAATGTCAGAAATCATCAAAATTATTCAGTGCTCTTCATCAAATGCTAAATATGGATCTGTAAAGCGTACACCATCAAATATTAGCTTTCTACAGCAAGCTTATATTTTCAATTATTTAACCAATTCAGTTGAATCTAGTCACTAGTAGATTCACAACAGGATTATATATTGTATTTATTATTATTATTTTGTAATTTATCATAACACGAAAATAGAGAAAGAAATATGTTAAAATTACCCGTCGTAGGTCTCATCGATTAAGAACCTAAATAAAAATGCATTATTTTACATATATTCAAGTATTATTGTAATTTGGTGAAACATAGAAATATTGAACGAAGAACCGAAAATAATTATTAGAAGAGTAAATAAACAGTCTATTATATTAGTTCTGCACAGGTTTTACTCAAGTGAATTTCATTTTTAAATTTATATTTTGGTTTGTAGCAATAAATCCTTACTTTTCTAGCAATAAATTACTTTCGTAGCAACAACTTACTTTTCTAGTACACTGGCATCTAATAGTTCGCTTATTTTTTGACTGCTTAGTCGCAGAACTCGCAAATTTGCAGTAAGAGCATGATATAGTTCACATGTAAATGCAGTTAAGGGAACATCGGATGTTGCAGCTACCACCGCAATGGTATGTAAATTCTACAAAGCTTTCACATTAAATCTTGCAAGTATAATTATGAATTTGTTTAAAATAAACATTACGTATATAAGCACGTAATACTGGCATATTTTCATGCTTTATCAGTCAATATTTTATATTCTAATATTTGGAAAATCAATACTTTGTATTCTATTAAATCCTAAAAAATTTCAAACAGCGGAAGCTAGTTATCCAATATGAAGATTTAAGTGAATGATTAAATTCTTTTAAAATGATTAAAAATTCCAAAAGTCATGTGCTCACTTTGATATGACTCTGTGGATCGCCTGCTGTTATTGAAAGATCATCCTTGTAGGCGCGTCTAAACGTAGATGTACTTTGTATTGATGAAGTGTAATATTGACCAAGCAAATGGACAAGGCGGAACCCAACCTGTAACGATGAATTCAACAAAATTAATCTAAGTAATTCACTAATATAATAAGTAAAAAAACCTGATTACCTGAGGGAACTTAATTTTAATGAAATTCAAGAGGCCTTCAGGAAGTCGTGCCAATTGTGAAAAACGAATTGCAAGTACAGTAGTGGCACGCGGTACTCGCTGCAGAACCTGGAAAACATACGTCTTTACGGAGAAATCACAAAACTTGGGAATTAAAATCACGGAAACTAACAGCAATGTGAAAAATAATTTGATGATGAAAGGTAAAATTTGAAAAAGTTTTAATTTCGTTTTTCGTTTCAGCATATTGATTTGGATCGACCAGAAAATTCTGGAATATAATTAGATTTGAAAACTTCATTATTAATCACAGTAGGGATTAGTACAATGAGCATATTCTTGCCAGCAAAAAATCTTACAACATAAAAGTTACATTTCAGGATTTTGTGAATCTTTTCTGACACCATTTGTGGTGCTAATCATAATAAAAGTTATGGTGTTGATAAGGTCACGGATTTCTATGCCACAAAAATAAAAACTTATTTTTCGTTGACAAAAATAAGTTGGTTGCCAATGGTTCCTATTCAAACCTAATTATGATTTGAAATTCGTGGACCGAGAATTTTATGCGGATGTAAAAGTTCCTAACCCAAGGTTCAATTTTTAAAGTCTTGCTTGGCACTTTTTGCCGTGTGTTACAATCCAATCCAATTAAAAATTATTGCTGCTGATGTGCAGAATAAGAGAAGATGATAACTTAAAACGGCGATTTTCAGTTTATTTTTTATCAAATCTTGAGTGGCCACTTATCAAGCTTTTCGCCTTCCGAATTTCTTGAAATGTCGGAAATATTAGATAGAAAAAAAGCGAATGTCGAGACAAGTTCTTCAGCATCTTATATATAATTAACAGCTTCAGTAATATTCTCAACCGCTCACTGTAAACTTTCGATGAGCGATCACAACACTGTTCATCTCCAAAGTACTCGTCTCCTTCGCAGAATTTTTTGATTATTGCATTGTATTTTTTTTTTTTTTAATTTCTACGCCAATGCATTGATACAGAAAGTTGCATTTGCTGATTTACAACGCATATTAGACTCAACTTAAAAATTGATTTGATTTTGTCTCTTGTCTATAATTATTTCCTTAATCCAAAATATAAAATTGACGACAAAGAACAAAAAGATCCTATTTAAAAACATGAATAAAAAACTGAATATTGAAATGATACTTAATATTTATTTGAGAATGTCTCTCAATATAAAGCAATAAAATTCAATGACTCTAAAATTCGGCAAATCACTTTTGCACCAACTTAATGCAGTAAGAAAATTGTTATATAGAATTCCATGGTCATTAGAATGATTAAGACACAAATAAAAGTTTTGCAAGAAATAATTAACATCATAACATTTAATTTCTCAAAAGCATAAATAAATTTAAATAGAAATGAGCATGCCAAAGTAACGAAGAAAATATTACCTCAATCATCCCTAAAACATCACCTCGCCCGAATTCTTCAATTATTTTCTTGCCTTCCACAGACCGAAGTCGTCCACTTAAAAGAACGAACATTGAATCGGCTACATCACCACTTCTAAAAGAGATAATTTAATTCTGATGGGTTACTAGATCAATTTTTTCACTTCGGATCAACTTTTTTTTGTTCGAAAAAGATCACCTGTACACAGCTTGTCCAGAATCGAGCAACACCCAATCTACTGCAAAATCTACAGTTCGAACAAACGAACTTAACCGTCGAATAACTGAATGTGCTACTGGTAATACGATTTCTGGACGGATATTAGCCAAGCTTAACATAAATCAATTATTAAAAAGCAAAAAAACAAGCCAAACTGCTATTAAATAACAATTATTACTTTTGACTGTATTGGATCTCTTAATCACTATTTTTTTTTTTGAAAAACGAAAATAATGGAGAATTAATTCAAATAACTTTTTTGGCTTTATTTTTGCATAATAACATTGTAAGAGTTCTAGTAAAAAAGGACAAATAAAAACTAACTCGAAAAAATCTTTCTTCGAAATAGTGGCGTATATCGCACACGTATGGGATCGAACTGTAACAAACCACGGTTCACCTGTGAGTAATTGCAAACCTCCAATAAGTTCGCGTGGATATATAAAAATGTACTCTTCATCTGTATTCTCATCTTCACCATCAATGGGCTCCTCAAATTAAATTTTTTTAAAATTACAAAATGAATGAAATATGAATTTTACATCTAATGACCTTATCTGTTACAGTATTTTTCTAATTTATATATTCTATCCAATACATAATAGCCTAAGTTTCCGAAGAAAATTAAATTTAAATCAATTAAAAGTCTTTGTATAAAAAGGAAGAAGTATATTAAATTTGTATATTTTATTTGTTGTACACAAAAAAAAACCTTTGATATAGTTAGAAGACCACTAAGAACCATAATTAATAGTTCGTCTTCAGAATTTTGCTCAACAATAAGATGCTTCTCGGGAACATTCTCAATGGCTACACGGCCTGTCAAAAGTGCTGTCGCTTCAGTACTAACACCTAGATGAAGTACTTCAGCAAACCATTGCTGTGCTACTGCTAGATATTCTTTCGAATCTAAAAAGGAAAACGAAATTCACGATCGATATCCAGAATATATTTGAAGAAATTGAAAACTGAAAAGAAATTTCGAATGCAGATAATGACAATATACCATCAGTGCTGTTTAAACGATGAGCACGTGGCTTCATTTTGCCTTGCAAACGAATCGAAGATGGATGTCGACGACGTTCATCGATATTACGTTTTTCATCAGAACGCTGAAATGAGTTGATTTATAATGTTTTTGACTACATTAAACGGACAGAATGACTGATAAATAAAAATTCTCTGTAGAATCTTCAGAAGAAAATATTACTCTAAATTAAGTTCTCATAACGTAAAATGGAAACTATATTATCAATCGGATCAGTGTAAAATGAATATAACTAAGCACACCTGTTTCGTTAGTTCAGTGGTCAAGCCAAGATATTGATGAAGTGTTGTTAAAGTAACATGCAGAAGTCGTGTTAAGACAATTTGAATTGGCCGAACCCAAAATTTAGGATTCACGACGAATGAATCCCGAAAACTGCTCATATTATATCTGTAACAGATTTCATGTGCTATATCGAAAAATTCAAATTTGTTTAAAAAATCAAAACGACGATGTATTTCACAAAAAATTAAAATGAATTGGCATTTTTCCTTTAACTTAAAAAATTTTAATGACAGCCATTGTTTTGCTTTTTTTTAATATTTATTGCTTTATTTCCATGCCATTCAATGTCTCAAAGCATTATACCACTCTAATTTCCGAAAATTCTTAATTTCCCAAAACTTCAATTCCCAGAAATTTTCAAACAACCTGTACAAAAAATAAATAATGTGGCTTTGCATAAAAGCTTTAAAATAATTTCTCTTATCATTTCATGCTGTACAAATGTACCAAATTAAACAATACTGATAGCTATGCTCTGTATGGGAGTTCGAGGCTTTTACAATTCAAAAAATTTGGTTTCTGAATGTTTTTTATATCAAACCGTTTAGAAACTAAAAACTAAAAATGAGCTGCTGAACAAGTTATAAACTGTCTCAAAACTACCGCAACCAAAATTGGAAATTTGGAAAAACTCTAATAACATCTAGATTCCTACAGAAGTTAATAAAATTATTCCGTAACAGGAAAAAATTTTCCAATGTTTGCAATGTGGAAACTAAGTACTATTAATTAATAAATAATGAAAAAATGGCTCCAAATTTCGTATTAAAACTCCTTATTTGATATCTTTTGAAATAAAAATAAACAATTTTCATTCTAGTTCGCTTTTAATGACTGATTCTTTAATTAAAGCCAGAAATAAAAATGATTTTTATACCGCTTCAAATTTATTTGAAACATTTTCTTAAAACAAATTAATCAGCTTATTAATTCATTAAAAATGACTTGTCACAATCTAAAAGTTTGCGAAATTTGTTATTTATAAAGCTACAATGACAACTAAAATATCATATACGGATAGAAAACGTTTGATTGCAAGAGCATAACAATATTCCAGCTTTCTTTCTCCTGTATAATGCTGTCATGACAATGAGGTTTGCTATTATTTATCATAGCGGTACTTCATTAAAATTTAATTTAATAAATAGTTATTCAAATCATCACACCATTCAAAAAATTCATTATTTTCCCATTTTTATGTTTTTCACTCCACCATTACATTCTTACAAAAAATTTTTGACGATAGCAGTATGCAAAAAAACATACCTGGCAATTCGACATGCTGTCAAAGCTCTCACTGATATATTACGGAAAGTTATTTCATGGTTCTAAAAAAAAAAAAAATCAACATGAAAACAAAGAAAATTTATGAAAACTGAGCAGACAATTTCTCGGTAATATCAAAACAAGGAAAACATTCAACAAAAATTGAATTATACCATCAAGACATCCAAAATTGACAGAAGACTGAAAAAACTGTCGCCCACTGTAATTTTCCGGACCATAAGTTCTTTTCCTTCAGTATGCTGCAATATGAGGATTTTTAAAGGCCTTAATAATTCAAATTCTAATAGTAAATTTGAACCACTGATTATAATTAAATAATTTATGGCAATGCTACTTCCTTTATTCCAGAAATATACCGTTATAAAGACAGCAATGATCCCTTCCAAAACGACAATAATATAATTATCTTTATCACCAGGTCTGATCAGATAATCATTCTCCATATACTCCTCTACTGCTAAGCCCTTCCATTCTGCATGCCATTCTGATGGTAATTCCAACATTCTAAAAAAAAAAGAAAAAAAAACTGAAAATATGGCAAATTTTAATTGCACAAATAATGGATTCGAAAAAATGAAAAAAGCATTTATTTAGGATTTTAATTTTACTCAGTGCAGCAAATTTTGTTTATCAGATTTTGAAATTTATTTTCCGCAATTTAATAGCACCATTGTCAAATAAGAGAACTGTCTTTTGCAATAGACTTTTTGATATGAAAAAGAAAAAAAAAGCTCAAAATTTACTTGATATTATGTAAAATGTAATACACTTCTGGTTTCTCATTTTGTGGAACATTGGGAACTTCCGAAGGTTCGAAAAATTGAGAAGGAGGTTTGGGCAATGTTCTTTTCGTCATTTCCGATAGCTGTCGCTGGAATTTCGTGCTACTACCATGAACAATAAAGCTGAAAAAATATCTGTCGGAAAGAATGAATTTCAGTTCATCATCGACAAGAAAAGAATATTTTGCGATTTTGTTTAGTTAGAAACGAAATATTAAAACATTACTTTTTATCAGAACTTTTGATCATCATAAATTCTATTTCAAATATAAGCAACTGATAAAATTTATAAAGAAAATCAATAATAAATTCAACTGAAAAGGACAAAAGACATTGAGGAAGACAGAGTCATAGCGAGAACCTCAGCTACACTCTCAACAACAAGATTGCAAATAAAGTCCGTTTAAACTAAGGAAAAAAGTAATTTATATTTTCTAATTAAAATTTATAACACTAAAAAAAATGGAATAACAACGAACTCCTTGGCAGCACGAGCAAGCTGAAATGGACCAACATTGGAATGTCGACGTCTAATGGCTTGTTTTCGTGATAAAACATGATGTTCACCATTGTCCGTTGATGTTGGCAAATAATTTTGATTCTGGAATTAAAAAAAAAAAGGAAAAATTCTTTAAACTCAGCACTGTTAATGCAATTTATTAGTATTCAATATAAACATGACAGCTGTACAGAATGCTACAATTATTGCATGCATGGAATTGCGAATATATTTCTATAAAATTTTTTCTTATATTTTTTGTACTATGGAAAATTTAACAATTTTCTTTCCTGTCATAAAATAGCTCTGGTATTTTTCTGCATATTATTTATCTTTTTTATTCGAAAGAAACTGGTAATGAAATAAAGGAACAGAAAAACAGCAATTTCAGGAGAAAAGCTAATGATATAAAAGAAACAACAGTTTTTCAAAAGTATAATACAACGGATAATTGATTCGCTTCTGGAAGCATTTCAGAACTTTATTTGTTTGCTTTATCATTATTCGTTTTTTACGATATAGATAAGAATTCCTCTTAGTGAACCAGTAAGACTCATGTTCTTAGTACTCACCATTCATATTCTGCAGATGGATTATTTCTTGGAATTAAGCCGCTCGTTCTCTTAATAATCAAAATTTCATTCATATCATTAACAAACAATCAAGCTTAAATTTACCCGTGAAAAATCATCCACATAACAAACAAGTAATTCTAGCAAAAATCCAGTACTATCAATATTGCATTTTCGTCAAAAGCATTAAAAATCGACATCCAAATTCAGGGAAAAAAAAAATTGAATTCTTAAAATTTTCGAATATATCCCAAAGAAATGAAAAAATTCCATTTCAAATACAACATTTCTTAACTGTAACCAATTTTTGTCAACTAATCTGACATAAACCATTCAATTTTTTCCTTCGTAGCAATCACAAAGCACTTTGTCACTTCTTTGATTTCTTTCACATTTTGTCGGGTAAAGAAGGAATTTTTATAATACGAATCCATAAAAAAATTGGAAACATTAAGAAAAACAAGCTCACCGCGAAACCTCACTGCGCATTTCCTTAGAATCGCACAGTTAGTATCCCCCATACAAGCTGCAAAAAGCTTATACTGTTCATGAAACAACACTATTAATGTAAATTTTATACAAAACTATGATTCCAACAAAATTTCAACACCAATTTTCTCAACGGCATTTTAAAAATTAGTAATCTAACACCTAAATTATCCACTAAAGAACGATCACGACAAGCACGGCATTATATGATTTCTCAATTATTTATCGATGAATCTTTAAATGAATCTGTGTTCAATTCCTCTCATAATTCCACCAAACAGCGAAGATATGACAATAGCGACATCTTGTTCATCTTTCAAAGAGTGAAAAGAATAAATATGTCCCATTCCCGAACTCTGTTGAAACTGATCGTATCTTCCAGAATCGATTCTTTAGTAGGAATCATCCATAAGAATGCAAGATGAAAGAAGAGGACACCACAAGTGGAAACATAAACGACAAGTGGATGAACGAAACCTAATTCTAGAGGAAAAAAAAAAGAATTCGAATAGAAATTGAGCTGAAGTGAAGCTGAAGCAAGATGACGATGATGATGATGACACTACCATTAAATGGCGACAAATTTTCCGAGCATCTCGAACCCAATTCATCGTTCGCCTATTTTTTTCCAAACGTCGATTGCGCGCTAATCCGATGGAAGTTCGACTGTTTGGACGATCTAAATTGTTAATTTCTTCTTCGTTTTCAGGAACTGGTGAAACATCACGGCGATCACCTTAACAATTAATAAACATTACTGGCTAGCTTTTTATTTCTTTTTATATATCCTTGCTCATAAACTTGAATCTTCAAAGCAATATATTTTGTATCTAATATGAGCGCAAGATTGTCGTTCAATTAAAAGTAAACAAACCGTTCCTTCCTAGTAAATAACCATTCCCTTTATTTATCATACATTTTCAATAATGAAATGAGTGAGTCAAATTATTAATAATCAATTAAAAAATAAAATTTCATACTACTAATAAAATTAATCAATAATAATAAAATTAAGGTCAAGTAATGGAATTTTGAATTCAAGTCAAAATTTATATAGCAGAGGATGATTAAATATGAAAATAAGTTTTTAGCTTATTTCACTTAAATTCGCTAAGGAAAGAAACTTTGAAAAATAAACTTTGCTTTTTCATTAAAAAAAAGACAATTTAATGATGCATGTTGGTGAAAGTTGCATTTAATCACTAAAAAATTACTTTCACTGCCGCTGGAATCATCAATATCGACACGTTTGGAAAAATAAGCATTAAGTTTACAAGCAATGAGAAATGCAAATATTGCTGTACCGAAAAACAGCACCTGAAAATAACATATATTATGCTGCGAAATTCACAGATTCTTAACTGAGAAATATGTTGGATAATTTGACAAAAGATTTCCCGAGCTGAGACCTTTTTCGGATTACGAAATTATAAAAAGAATTTCATGCAGACAAGGATCTGATTTTTTTAGATGAAATTTGCAAAATAATTTCATTTATTTATATAAGTTAATTATTTGATAAGATTACAGCGGGATTCGATTCAATATAGAAAAATTGCTCAAAATTTTCTATGGAAATGTGCGAAAGCCATGGCTATTAGTACTATGCAAATAGCACTATGATGTTTTGACGTACACATGTGTTGAACATAACTCCCTCCAACATTCAATTCTGATTCGTTACTTTTATTATTTACTTATATTCTTCAGAATATGTAAAAAATTCCATTTCCTGGTCAATTCGCTACTTTCCGAAACACATATTTTAGTATTCAATAAAAGCTACTTTTTCGCCTTCTAGAAAAAAAATCAAGCACGAAAAAAAAAAAAGACAAAAACTAAGAAATAAAATAATGATGGAAACGTACATGTTCCGTAATAAAATAAGCGAATAGCAGGGCTGAATCGATAAAAACTATTAGTGTCGAAAACATATCGGAAATAAAATTGTTTGACAGAAAATTAAAAAACAGAGAGGCGAAACTTTCAGAAATACATATCTGAAATGATAATATAATAATATAACATGAAAAATCATAAAAAATCATAAAACACCGCGCACAATGTGCTTAACTTAACGAATGCCATCTGAATAGTACTATTGAGAATGAAACTATAATAATATTTTAACACTCTTATTCCTTATTTCTCAAACAATTCACGTATTTCTATTTCAGATCAATAATCTTTGCTTTGTGACATTTTCATCTGAATAATTTCCTATCTCTTGAAGCATTCATGGAAATGGATGTGAAGATGTCTCATTCTTGTCATTCATTATCGTAAATTGAACGAAACATTTAAGACATAATCGTTTTATGAAGTTTTATAAAGTACAGAATTTCTGGATTTTTTACAAGAATTTATGAGCTTTCCGAATATAGAAAAAAATTATACGCTGAATAATTCAATTTCCCCGGTTAAATATAAAATAATTACAGTGAAAAGAATAGCTCCTTTTATAGGATGTTTAGGCAAAAAAAAGTATCTGTAAGGAAAAAAACTATTGATTTAATTAATTACCTTCACTGACAGAAAATGAATATATCTCTTCTTACATAGAGTGGAACAAAAATTACTTCTTATGTGTTAAACTTGGATACTTATATTTTCTAAAATGATTGGTAAGAATGTCTAAATTAATTACTCAGAGAAGGAAAATGTTAATCTAACAATATTAAGGAACACAAAGCAAAAAGGGCAACAATGACGAATAAGAAGACTAAATTGACAATGATAGAAAGAGAAGTTTATACGAAAATAATTTGTCAAACAATTCAATAATAGAATGATCAATTATGTTAAATATTTTATGAAATTAAATAACTAGTTTATCAAATAGTTCATTCAATCGAATAATTAATTTATCAAAGAATGAATGAATGTGAAACGAAATAATCGTATAAATCTATTGTTCCAGTTGTATACAAAATAAAAGTAACATGCATTATACTGATGGAAACGAGTAATTTTTTTTTTTTTGAACGCAATCAATTGAAATGAAATGTCACCACAACCTGTCACCTCATCTCCTCTCGTCACTTCCTCATCGTTCGCTCTTCTCTCTGTCATTAATGTCACCCGTTATCACATCTTCAATCTCCAATGTTATCTATTTAAATAATTTTGTTCCGATAGCATATTTGAGATGATCAACATTGACATCATAATATTCCTTTTCTATGCTTCCTTTTTCGTTTCCAAAAAAAAAAAAAATGATTCAAAATTGATTTCTAATTGTAATATTTTTCAACTTAAATATGGTATAGGTAGAACAGAAAGATACCTATTTTTTTAGGGAAATTCCATCATTACAGTAATTCTGAAACATAACAAAATATGTTTATTAATTCCAAAATAGGCAATATGAATGTAAGCAATACTTCGATATTTTTATTACTTAAGTTATTAAAAAATTTAAAATAAATTATCAATTTTCCGAAAATTACCTAAAAATAAATTTTTTTCACCTTTACATTTTTCCATTCAACTTATTAATCGTTTATTACTGCTTTAAAATAAAATCAAATTTCATTTAAATGTTGTTTGGTAATTCTCCAAAAAGAAAAACGTAAAGAAAATTAAGTTTCTACAATGATTGAATAATAGAATATTTATATAGTAAGAAAATTGAATACAAGAAATGAATGAATTGATTCTTTCTTACTTTTCTTTTTATCAAGCAAAATTTATGGAGAAAAAAAAAACGAAAAAGAAATTTCGGAAATAATTTCAATAAAATTTAAATTTACAATTTTCAAAAATCCCGTGAGATTACCACCCAAATTAAATTAATCCGCTAAATTTAATCCTGAGATTTCGTCAACTCACTTTTTCCGCCAACATTGATTCACTCTCTATCTTTGTCACTCCAAAAAAATGCTTATATTTCTTGTCACACTTCATTTCTTCCTCTCCATTTGTTTATTTTGAAAGCATTACTCTCTAGATAATCTCTTAACAAGATCAAAATAATATTTTAATAAACTGGCAAATCTCTTTTTCCTCTCAAATCATCATGCTCTTTTCATCTTTTCATCTTAGGTTTTCTTTTTTTTCTTTTTTTTTTTTTTTTTTATTCGTATTAGCAAAACAATATCCCCCTTTTTTCTCTTGAATTTAGTGGATAATTTAGCCATAATTGGAATTAATTCAGATATATTTATGTATTAGGTAGTCTCGGGAATTCCAGAAACTTCTGGGAAAACTTTCGTATGTCCGGAATGGTGCAATAACCGGTTATTTATTAAAACCCATCTAACCGGTTATTTATTAAAATTCATCTAACCGGTTATTTATTAAATTCATCTAATCGGTTATTTATTAAAATTCATCTAACGGTTATTTATTAAAATTCATCTAACCGGTTATTTATTAAATTCATCTAATCGGTTATTTATTAAAATCCATCTAACGATCATTCATTAAATAAATGCTTTTCGGAAAAAGGATCCTGAAATCAATCCTTTCCAAAACTTTCCCATTTAATCTACCGGATGGATGCTCTATCTGGTACTATACATTAGTAATGAGCCTCTTAACAAGTAATATCTATATCATTGAAATTCCTACTTAGCAGCTTTCTATATCATTGAAATTCCTACTTAGCAGTTTTGAATTATCATATTATCATATCAAAATTTATTAAATTATATTGATGAAATTTTTATCATATCAATGAAATTATAATATGAAATGTTATAAAATCATAAAAAATCTTTATAAAGTTCTTTATGAAAAAAATCTTTATGAAGTTTTTTTTTTCTTTTTATCAATACTAATAAAATTATGATATTAAATTTTATTAAAATCATGCTAAAAAAATTATCAAATAATTTTCAAAAAAAAAAAAAATGAAATTGACAGATAAAATTAGTTAGCAATATGAAAATAAATCTCGCACTTTCCGTTACTATTTTAATTATCTGAAAAATTTGAGAACTATTTTGAAATTAAATTTTAAGAAAAAAAAAAAAAAAAAAGTTACTTTTTGCGGATGAATTGCTTGAGTGTATTGCTTACTACATATTATACATCCATTTAGATGCACACTTAATAGTAGCTCTTCAGCCTCAACTTCTTTTACCAAAAGTTTTTGAAATGATAGAAAGCAAAGAAGAGATGCTAACAATCAACAAAATTAGAACGGTGAAGATAAGAAGGAAGATGAGAAAATTATGTAAAAAAAAAAAAAATGAAATTTACAAACAAAGAGAGGGAAGAGAGAGAGAGAGAAATATGCAAGAATGTATAATAAATTGCATAGGAATTATTGCATTTCATGGCCTTGCAGGGATAATGAAAATGATCTTCTTTACTAGGCTTGTATTTTAATAGACACAAAGATAGACTCTTTTTTTTTAGCCTGAAGTTAGGCTCAAACTTTAAAAAACTTATTACTTGCCATCTTTGTGCAACTTTCTCCCATCCTTCTTTTTTTTATCCTTCTTGCAGCAGCAATGATATAATCGATGAAATGAAAGGAAAAGTTTTTCAGGAAATACTTTCACTTTTCCCTTCTGAAATATTTGAAATTTTGATTTAAAAAATTTTTTTTCCAATATTTTTTGCCGAATTCAAATAAAAAGACTTTGAATATTATAAGAAGAAAATTTAAAAATGAAAAATGAGAAAAAAAATGAATTTTATCAAAGAAAATTTTTTTTTTTTTTTTAAAAAATGATTTATGATTATTTTGCATTCCTCATCAGTCGTCTTATCTCATTTCATCTCTCTCTCTCAATCATTTTTCTCCAATGATTTTATTTTTTTTTTTTTTTTTTTATGTAGCCAAAAATGAATAAAAATCAGAAAAAAAAAAACGAAAAAAGAATGATATTTAGATGAAATTATTTGAAACAATGTGCAATAAATAAACATAGATGAAAAGTTTTTGAACTTCAAAAAAAAAAAAAAAAAAAAGGAACACTTCCGGAATGAGTGATAAATTAAGTGATTCAGTGATGATTCAATGATAAACAAAACGAACAAATGTACTCATGAAAGTACTCACAAATTTAAATCAACATCATAAGTTCAATTATCATTTATTGTAATTAATATAATAAGTTACAACATAATAAGATTATTACTTACTATTATTATCACTTACTTACTTAATTATCACTTACTTTCAATTATCACTTATTGTAATTAATCCGATGAGAGAAAAAAAAAAAAGAAAAAAAAAAAAAGAGAGAAACAAACGAGTTTATTTGAATTCAAAATTTTTTTGGAGTAATAATGAATGAATCAGCGGAGAAGTTTCAGAAGATGACAAAACTTCAAAGATTTATTGATGAAAAAGAGAGTGCTATTTTTAAAAATCAATTTCATTCCCATCATCTCTTTTCAAATTGATCGGTGCCGATGTCTTCTACATTTGCAACGTGAAATTTTTTCAAAAATAACCAAAAATTTATGATCACACGCGATTTAAAAAAATATTTCTCGAACGTTAAGAAACAATTTCAACACAAACAAAAAAAGAACACAATTCATAGATGACAACAAGATGTATGGCAAATTGTTCACATGAACGGAATACACATATATATATATAAACATTCACATACACATACGTACATACACAGACATACACGCACAGACACTCACAGACACGCACAGACACAGACATACACGCACAGACACTCACAGACACGCGCAGACATTCATAGATACGCGACCCGTATAGCAATGCGGAATTTTTCGCAAGCTAATAGCAGCAGCAGCAGCAGCAGCAGCAGCAGCAGCAGCAGCAGCAGCAGCAGTAGTAGTGGCAGAGAGGAGTGAGAGTGTTAATCCATCTTAAAGCAAGCATTTTCTCGATACGTTAGAGCATTATTTCCAGACAATACGTGAAGATACGTCATTAATTTCAGACAATGCGTGAGATACGTGGTGTGTTAAATCTTCGTAACTTTTGCCATTCATTTATTACAAATCAAGCATTTTTTGGATACATCAGAGCGTTACTTCGAGACAATACGTGGAGATACGTCATTCCAGACAATCTGTGAAATATACGTATCATCATCAAACAATTTACGTAATTCCTATTTCAGATCAATGATCTTTGCTGTGTAACATTTTCATTTGAATAATTTTTTTAAGGATATCAAAATTCTTATTCAATCTTCTTTTACATTCTCATAAATTGAAGAAAGCATTTGAATAGCTTTCCAAATTGATTAGCAGTATAAAATTTATGAATTAAACAACAAAAAAAAAGAAAATTACATATTAAACAATTCGTCAAGTAAATGTGATGTTTTAAACATTCGATTTTAAATTTAATTTTTATGCAAAATTCATTCTTTTAATATTTGCTGGAATTTTATGAAATCATCATTGTTATATAGATGAAATGATGTAAATTGCATAAATAATTCTATTTTATTCACTTTATAGAAAAGAATAATTAAAAAGTGAATCGATCAAATAATTTCATAAAAACTTTTCAGAAATGCATTTTTTTTTTTTTGTTTTTTTTTCTTTTCTTTTCTTTTTTTTTTCTTTTACAATCTTTAATTAAAAAATATCAATTATTGATTTTCAATATTTTCCTTTAAATAAATTGATTTTAAAATTAAACTAATTTCAAATAATTCGAGATGAACTTTTTCAATATTTTATTTCACATCCCAATTGTTTGCATTAGTTTTTCCAAATAATTTTATTGAAATAAACAAAAATTGTTATGTTTATAAAGAACTTTTATGACGTGTTACTTTCTTTTTGATTAAAAATCAATGGACTAAAGTTGCCTTTTTTTTTTTTTTTTTTGATGAAATTCATAATTTTAAAATTTTACAAAGTTTTATCAATTTGCAAATAATTCCATTTCTAAATTTCATCTCCGAATCATATCATTTTAAACGTTATTATGAGTATTATTGAATATGTAAAGTTGATTTTTTGTTAGATTAATATCCTATTTCGATATCCAAAATAATATCTCATTGATAATTATTATATTCTGAGCGAATGATTACATCAACTGAAAATATGTTAAATTTTACTAAAAAATAAAGAAAAAGAGCAAATAGATGAAAATTTTAAAAATAAATCTTCATAAAAAATGAACAGAATTAATAATCAAAAAACTTGATCATTTTAATAATTCATCATATCTTAAAAATTTTTTCTCTATTAGAAAAAGAGGAAAAAAAAAATTACTCATTTCTAAAATAAGTATCATCAAATTAAAAATAACAGAAGAAAATAATCAATTTTGATGATTGATTGATATTCATTCGTTTTCAAGATAAATTCTAAATTTAATTAGAACACAATTACAAATTCCTATCAATCTTTATTTACGGATAAGTGCAACAAACAATTGTAACAATAGAAGTCGAAAAAAAAAAAAAAGTGAATGATTAAGTTTTGTACAACAAAAATTGACACTAATTTTTAAAATATTAATTTTTATAAAAATTAACGATCAATTACAAATATATTTTAATTCCATCTGGAAATTTTGCACAGATGAATAGTTGTAGCATAGGTTTGTTTATTGACGGAGGATTTTATTCTTCTTGTATGTTATTTTTAAAACAGACAATTATTCGAAAATATTGCTAGTAAAATCGATCGATCACTAGACTGTTATTATTTCGTTATTCTAAATCGAAGAAATGCTCTTTTGAAAGTTTCATTTGATCAAATTAAGTTCGTATTGATCATTCCGATATTGTCTTCTATTTTCATCAATTCTTCTGATTAATCCTTCTTATATGGTAGAAATTTTTGTTCACTAACATGTCAACTCTAGCATAAACTATTCATAACATATCAATTTATAGCATAAAGAAAATTCATTTGCAACACATGTTAACTTCAGTCAAAAAAAAAAAGAAATGATCATATTTTCTATTTGACAATCATAGTATAATTTAAAATATACGTTAGCATAGCGTAAAGGAAATTTAATTTATTCCAAGATGTTATGAAAAAAATTTGTGAAAGAATTTTTTGTTGCGATTTGATGCAAATGAATTTTGTCGTACGAAGTCTTTGTTACGACAAATTTTTTTCGCAACAGCAATAATGTTACATGGATGAATTGATGAATATTGATAATACAACCGATAATTTGGACTTCTTCTGAGAGGAAGGGATGTTATCTGGGGAGTGAATTAGTGAAATTTGATGGAAGTTTGAAAAGCACCGCTCATCGAATAGCGATCAGAGGAAGGGATTGAATGTCCTCATCAACCGGGAAGGTGACAATCTTTTGCATGGTGAAGTTTGTTGTTTATTTCATCATTTCACCACTGCATAACACAATTTATATAACACGTTAACTTATAGTGCAATGGAAAATTAATTTACAACAAGCTAACTTATAGGCGCAAATTGAGTTTGTTTACTTCATTTCATCATTGACAAAGCACAATTTCTAACATATTAAATAGAGCATAAATTGTCTGAAAAAGCAATGATTATTATATAACATGATATTTCAATTTTATACAAAGATTCTTTGATTATTTCATCATATCTATATTCTACAAAATATTTCGATTATTCCAACAAAAAATAGGTCAGTAGCGCAAATTAATGTCCTGGTTATAATGATTTTAAAACGAAGATGATAAATATAATCGATTTGATGAATTTTTGAAATTTTAGTTTTGTTTTTTATGAACTAAAAGTTTTCTTTCTTTTTTTTTTTTTTGCCTTTTTAATTTTATGTACTCAGTTAATGATTGAAGATTTTTCTCTAATTATTTTTTGATTCAAAAAGATTATAGAAAAATTAGAAATTATAAATAAGTTATTTTTCTTGTTTCTTTTTAATGCAGAGAAAAAAAATTCATGAAATTTAGTGAGTTTCAAATTTTTTTATTTTATATATTGCTTTAAACTTTAGATAATCCAAATAGTCTAATTATCATTAAATGATATCTAGCAAGTAAAATTATCATTGGATATTGTCTGAAATAATCAACGTCTTTGGTGGATGTTCGAAAGTTTTAAAAATTTCGTAAATATCTAATTTTGCAATTTTTAATGTAAGTCGGGAAAAAAATTAAAAATGAAAGGACAAAATAACTAAACCACATTATCAAATGATTCATCGAATTCAAATTTTATATCAATAAAATGACAAATGATTCAAAAATATCTGCAGAAATATCACTTAAAAAACTAAACTGATCTCCATCAGTTCATCTTATTAATATTATCTTGTAGATTATCATCATTATCATCATATCTTTTTTTTTCCTTTTTTCTCATCGTTCTTTTAATTTTGCTATGCAATGTCTCCTCAATCTACAGTAATTGCATTCACGAACTGATCAAAATCATCAAAATGGACAAAATCATTTTGATTTTATTTCCAGAATTTTTAGAAAAATGATAGTATCTTAAATGATTTTGAACTTTTTTTTTAATTACTATGTGATAAGGAGAATTAATGACGAGATAAGAAATAATATATTATCAGTATCATAATCATCATCACTTCTGTCATATTTTTCGATGATAACGATACATTCTGCGGGGACGGTTGTGAATATTCTCAAAAAGTTCCTTTTTTCCAACAAACCAAGATTATCACTATGATTATATCAAAATGCAACAATCCAAATAATGACAGATCAATTTCATTTCTTTGTCTCTATATTTTTTTTAGAAAAAATAAACTGATAAGAGAATCAACAGGATATATCAATTTCATTCAATGTTTCATCATCATCATCCGATTATCCATAAATTTATATTATCATCGAAATCAAACAGATAAGCTTCGTTAAATGCTGAATCATTTACTCGAACTTTTAATTTTACAAAAAATCTTTTTATCTTTTAAATTTTCCCTAATTTGATATTTCAGTTTAATGTGATTTCATATGAAATAATTAAATGAGTAACTTTACAGACTAGACTATAATTTAGTCATTCATGGAAAAGAATGAATAAGAAAGGCTGAAATCCTTATAATTTGAATTTAAAAATGAATTTTCCGATAAATTAAATTTAAATCAAAATTCTAATCCCAATTATTAACCAACTTATTTTACTACCACCTCCCCCCAAAAAAATACAGCTTTTCACTTCTCATAATTGATTTAACTTTTGCTAATTCAACAAATGCTAGCAATCAAAGCTTGTCATTATCACCAAAACTGATTACTAACAATTGTGGCAAAAAAAATTTCGATAGTGATAAGAAATGGTAATGCAAATATTTATCTCAATGCATTTTAGATATAATTAGGAGGTAGAATTTTAATTTGGATTTAATTTATCGGAATCAATACTTCTGTCCTAATCATTTGACCTTCTTGGTTTTAAAATAGGAATTCAAAACTTTTCGAAATTCTTCACTTGAAATATTTTATTAAGCCTAGAAGGATAATAATGTGGCTTATCATAGTTTTTAACGCCTTCCGCGATAATCAATACGACGTAGTGACCATAAAATGCGGAATAACGATATCTTTTCGACCTTCCAAGGGTAATAGTGATAGCTAATCACTCTTGACTTTTGACCAATGGCTAACAATTCTTATAGCACAAAATGTGGCATTAAGATGTTGGGAAAAGTTAACGGATATAGTGATACCATTATCACCAAAGCAATATAGCGATAGTGCGTGGGCGGAGATGGGTGATGTCATCGACCTCGGTATCATCGTAACACAGCGAATCAATGCTCATTGCAGAGGTAAGAAATGAGAGAGGTTTGAGATAGATGAAATGAAATCTCTCTCAAAATTTTAGAGACAAAAGAGGGAGAGTGAGGGAGAGAGGAGATGAGAGAGAGAAAGAGAGAAATGATGTATGTATGTGTGTGCGTATGTGGCAAGCAATGAGCATTGATTTTTGCATTGAACGGAGAGATGGATAAGAGTTGGAGTGGGGATGGAAGGGTTAAATGGTACAATTTAGCTAAGTTTCCTGAACTTTTAGCAGTGTCACTTACTTTGGTAACATCTATTTCTCTTAACTCTCGACTTTCTTTTTTTCTCTTCCCCTTTCTTTTTTCATTCCCGACTATTTTTATCAGTTTATCACCATTCACATACACATACATATACACACATACACACATACACACACACACACACACATACACGCATACACGCATCTGACCTTTTTTCATCACACCCGCATTTTCGACAATTTCATTTTTTAATCAGTCTTCGTTCACTTCCGACTTCTTTTTTCCACCGTTTATTCCTTCATTCTCGACTATTTTCAATCGTTCATCGTCATTTTTCAATTCTCGACAATTTTCCCCACCCAACTCTTGATAATTGTCAGTAGTTCCATTTCTTTTTCTTGTCAATAGTTCCATTTCTTTTCGTTATTCAATATTATTCGTACATATATTTGCATAAAGTTGCGATAGAAAGACTATGTGGGAGATGTCGTCGAATTTGTTTACTCATCAAATTGATCATTTCATGCCTTTTATTGAAGTAAGATAATAAATTTCCTCATAGATACATCAAATATTTAACCAATCACTAATACCAAAGATTACCCTCACCTGTCCTTTATCTTTACATTATACTTGTATTAAAAGTACTACTTGTGTGTGCTCTCTTCTTTCGTTTGTTTTCTTATTTATCATCTAAGTTGTTTCATCAAAATCGCTTTCACACTTTTGCTGTCACATAGAGGAGCATTATCTCTCATACAATATGTAAATGGCAAGTGACAAACCAATTACTTCCAATTAATATCATTAATTTATAATTTTTTCCTCCATTTATAAAATGATTTTTTCAGGTTTAGTTAAAAAATTTTTTTTTTGGCATTCTTTCACCTTCACATCATTCGAAAACGTCATTTGATGTAAAGATTTTATTTGTTTACTTATGTACGTACAGAAATATTTATGAATGTAACATACACATAAATAAATGTATGTTTAGTGTATTTCTGCAAATCAAAATTCTTGTGCATAGCAAAATTTAAGCTCTTTCAACGTATTGTTTATATGGAAGGAATTTATCCATCTGTGATTGTTAATATTAACTATCATAAATGACGTGAAATAATGGTAGGTAAGAAAGAAAGATAGATGTTCGTTTGAAAGCTATAAATAACGTAAAATAATGATAGGTAAAAGAAAGAACAGATGTTGATGTGGGAAAGTTCGGATAATGAGGAATGTTCATTGTGGAAAAGTTCCAATTATTGGTAGTTTTGATCATTTTCTCTCTCAAAGTTTTTGTTTACTAAGACTTTCGGAAGTTGTATCATTTTCCGAAAATTCTCTTAAAATAGATTAACGTTACTAATATATGCGTGAATTATTTTCACTGCAAAGAGATAAACGAAAAATTTACATTCAACTGTTAGCATCTTTTTTTTCAATTTCAGAAATCACATTTGGTTGGATTTTATTGGCAGTAACGTTATGACGAGAATTATTTTTTAAATGCTCATTCGCATGATGTTCATAAAAATGAACTAATTACTATTGAAGAAAAAGTCGCAATCGAATAATTTAAATGAAGTAAGCCATTTTGTTAAACAGTTTATTTGATTAAGCCATTTGAAAGCAAAAAGGAAGAAGGAAGGAGGAAAGAGAGAAAGTAAAATTTTTATCCATATTTTATGCTTTCGATGATTATTGATCTCTTCATCTTTTAGCAGAAATGCACTTATGTCACTGTACGAATCAATGAGTTTTTTTTTTTTTTTTTTTTTTTTTTCTTTATATTAGTTTTGTTTTTATTTTAGTAGTAACAGTAAAAGAATTTTTTATTATCTTAAGAGCTTCATTTGACTTTCCGATATGTTCATTTTATATGTGAGTATTCAGTTTTACTATCGTTGCTTTTTCCTCATATTTTTTAATCTAGAATACTTTTAGAATGTCGCCATGCCTTTTATTCCCTGGAAATATTTTTGGTTTTTTAGAAAAATTTGCACGAATGATTAGACCTTAGAATGAATGTTTAACAATTGAAATAATTTCGATATGTATAATTTCACAGGTCAGTGACACTAATACTCTATACTTTTATTTGTCATTTTTGCACTTTCGAATTTTGTATGAATGGAATTGATTATCAGAAAAATTTCTTCAGTAAGTAACAACAGATAATCGTTGTACGATTCTGAAAAAAAGAAAAGTTGATAATTATTTCCGATTGATGTGTGCCTGGCTGCATGTAAATGTATTATGTATGTATGTATGTATGTATGTATGTATGTATGTATGTGATATATGTGTGTATATATGTATGTATGAATTGATAAAAAACTTCCAACAACCTTCATTTATTTTATTTTCGGGAAGGAATAAGCCTGGAGTTCCCTTTCGATGTGTGCCCTTATCACTAGCACTTACAGCAGCTAAGTTATTCCGCTGATTTTCATTTTCTTAATTTCTAAAATGATATAAGTAGTACAAATTAGTACTATCCATTTGATTTTATCTTATCAGTTTTTTCGTCTTTTAAAAGTTGAATTTTGAATGTTGCAATCAATGTCTATGAGTAGATGTTGTATGATTAGAATTATCTTTTTATGCTTTATAAATTGTAGAATTCTGTTAACCTAAAATTTTTTTCATGTTTAATAAATTTGTTGATAGGCAGTTTTGCATAAAAACTTTGCCATCATATACAATTAGCCAACAGTCAGAAGATGCATCTCGTTGAATGAAGAATCATGGTAGGTGGTCCATAATTAATCAAAACAAATATTTCTTAAACATATTTCACATTTAATGACTTTAGTGTTTCGAATTGTTACATAGACAAAAGGAGGGTAGCAATTAAATAACTATAATTGTTACTTTCTTGAACATAATTCAGCTACAACGCAGTTGAAAAAAATTATACATTTATATATATATATAAGCATGCTTATCTATATTTTTATATACACAAATGTGTATGTCACTTTTTTGATTCTTATAAATTTTTTTGTATACTTGCCTTCACATACTCTATCACAACATTCTATAATTTGATTGAACAATGGTTTTTGCCATATTAATTGCTTGATGTTGCTCCAAGATGCATTATTTTTCCAATATGTCTATATATGCTTTATTTAAATAATATATATTTGATTACTTTTGTATTATATCATCCTGGAA